>CAJUYH010002787.1:18264-55531 GCA_910591685.1 Galerucella tenella
CCCTAATAGAACCGCAAATTGACAGAAGACTCAAAAGAAACTGGCCAACCGATCTGAAAAATGATTAAAGGGGTAGCCTCACTGGAGAAGACCTCACCACGCCAATAGGAACACACTGTTCCCGAGCCAACAAATTAGCCTATAGAACTGTTTGTTTTGATTGCTAAGAAATGTGGTATAATAAAAAAAATAGTTAATATTACCACAACGCACAATCGATTAGTCAGATAACACAATTAATATCGCCGATTGAACACCTTCAAACAATGAAGCAAACAAAAATGCAGTTATGAATTTTGAGCACAGATTACAAGTGATTTTGAGCATATTTTGACGTTGTGAGCCAAGTCGTCACCGTTATTGTGCATGGTTGCCGAGTATATGGTTTGTGAAAAAAAGTTTATATTTATGGTATGATTTTTATACTCTCATAATCTTTTTAATTGTATAAGTCTTTTAATGTTGATAAAATTGATTTAAAACAAGTAATTATCGAATATTTGTATATGTATAACTATCACACTTAAAAATAATGCTTATAAAATAATTGACCTATGATTGTAAATTGAAGGAAATATTATGCAAATTGACAACCCTGTTGAGAAATTTCGCGAAGCAGCCCGAACGGAGTCGACATACGACGATGGACATTTAAATGGGTATGTCCTCCCATCTCTCTCTCTCTCGTTTTACTGTTCTCTGTCAAGCTTTCTTATCTGTTCTCTTTATAATCTGTGATCAGGCTGAGATGTATACAGATTTCTATCTGTATTCCTCTGATTACTCATTTTGTATTCAATTTTACAAGGTATATTGCTTATCATTTTTGGAACTAAACAATAAGAAGTTGTTTTATTTTCATATGTTTTCTATCGCACATGTCCTCAATTTTATATAGTAACTAAACTAATAAGTAGTTTTCCAGAAAAGAGCATACTCATTTTTTTCAATTTTTCTTTCAACCAGTCAACAATCAAGAGAAATCCTGGTCACATACTGGAATTTATACCCAGTAGTGCAGATTTATTTATTTAGATTGGTTGATATAATATAAAAACGGTCGGGAAATTATTTTTCTGTTAATGCTATATCTGATAAATCCTGAAAAAGGTCCATTCTGTTGAGTCTTTTGAATAAAGAAGAATTATGTGTTTATCGTTCAACTACTAGATCAACATTTTAAATCCACAGTTTCGGTGTTTGCGAATCGTGAATAATTTTACAAATGGCCTAATAAGTCGGCGAAGGAGTGAGCAGCTTTTTTACGACATTTGGTAGCACAGTGCGATTTTTCTGGCTTAAGTAGATCGTATTATCATCGGTTATAATAATGGTTTTGTGAAGGATAGACTATTTTAAGAAAGAAAAGGTGAAATTTTCGAGGCTGGTGCTTCTAAAACCTGCGGTTCAGTCATATTGCTGCGCGGTCATTAAGATGGAACCAGAGATCCACTAAGCAGGTGCCAAGTTAACTACAAGAAGCTCACTAAAGCTAGTGCGTCATCGGCGCTGCATCGGAACTCCCAAGGTATGAAAGATAAAGTATATTTCACGCCATCTGGGTGGAAGGAAAAAATGTGAAAATTGTGGAAACAAAAATCATGCGTCAAACCAGTGCTCTTAAGAAAGGTCATTTAGCAACAGTATGTCCACACAGTGGCGGCTCTTGGTAGAAATTTCAATAGGTTCTACAATTTTTGAAAAAAGTGGTTTTTCTCCCATCGATTTTATCGTCCTTCCACTTCAAGGTGGAGACGATTTTTCCAAGCTTGATCATCAATTTTTTTTAGATCGAAGAAAAATCAATAAAACTTACTGCATATTCATCAAATGTTACATCAGGTATCTTCTGTGCTTTTATTCTTTTGATTAAATTAATATCTTCTTCACTTAATACGACATCCTGTCCAGTCTGAGGGTCTTTTACAGTTTTCCAAAAATCAGGATCTTCCATTTTCTTCAAAAATGCATCTAATTGATCTCCAGTTTCAGGTCTCAATATCTTATTGCCATCCCAGTCATACCCTACAATGATAAAAATTGAATGAATGTAAAATTGTAGATTTCTAATCAAATGAAGCTGCAAAAATGTTAAAACTTATTATTAGGCCAGTCAATATGGGTCATTTTAGACCAAAAAAAGTAATTAGCAATACGGCTGATTTTTTTTATAAGTACCTTAAAGTATGTAGATTAATATAAAAAAAGTATACCAGCCTATGGATTTCCCAAATTGTAAAAACAAAATTGGAAAACTTTTTTTTTATTCTTCCATATTTCGCGCTGGGAGGAAGGTAGAGAAAAATAAAAAATATCACGGTTTAGGGGAAGGCTTTTGCAATAAAAAAGGTATCGCGCGTTTTTTTTCGACCGATCAATGGTTTGTCCGGAAAAGATTCGGTAAACTAAGTTTGTGCTCCGCATCCGCGCGACTCTGCTGCACCGCGGAAGACCTACTTTCTGAATCGCGGAAAAAAATATAAATATTTAATCAGAATTTTTTTTGAATATTTGGTAAGAGTCAAGGTTGTGAATAATAAATGAAAGGTGAAAAACACAGCTTGTTGATTTTTCAAAGCCAACTTGATATTACAGATACAATTTTATAATCACTGTGAGCCGAAATCTCGGCCGAAATTAATAAATAAATAAAAAGATCTAACAAACTCACAGTATTTGCCGAAAACGGAGTTTTTTTTTAAATCAATGTAACTCCCTAACTGTAGCACTTAGGTACAGGGAAAGTATTTTGTAAGAGGTTTTCGAAGATAATATAAATAACATGACGTCGTGGTAAGAGCAATACGTTGTATGTCATATTTTGGAAAGTTTTCAGGAGAAACAAAAAACTTATAGCGCGCAAACATCAACACATTCATGATATACGGCTTATTGTTGTAACCAATGTGGCAAACTGCGTATACCTCATGTCCCGACAAGTCTGATATATGACATATTACTGTAACCAAATTGCGTTAGTTCCAATTTCGTCATATTGCAACAAGATGCGTTGTCGGTACCTGGTTGGTTGATTGACATACAACTTATTGCGATGCATGACGTTAGAGATTTCGGTTACACAGATTCAAAAAGCCAGAAATCGATTTTTTTTGACATACGACCTCTTGCGGTTACCACGACAATGATGTTCCATTTAAAATAAGCAAGAAAATGATGGATGTGAGCTTTCGAGTCATCCTTTACATAAAAGGGGAGCTTTCAAAAACATGAAAAATCGCAATGAAACTAGACTAGCATTTAAATCCTTTCAGCCTTATTTAAATGTTGATTTTAAATAATACAGGGTGGTGATTTCATGAGATTTTGAAATGAAAGTGGCCACATGAAAGAAAAGTTTTAAAATGTAAATCTTCACTTTATCTACATTTATATGTATACTGGCTTGACATTCACTGCGAGATAACAGAACTATTGTGCCCCACTTCCAAATTAATAGTATATTGTGTTACAAGGGCCAAAAATAGGAAAATATATCTGTGAAATGCAAAATTCTGATCTTACCTAAGTGTTTATACTCATCATACCAATTCATTGGTATATTTCCTACAGTATTTCTGATATCTTCTTCATCTGATGTATCATGACCATTGTATTCATCATTGGATTTTTCATTCAATTCATCGATACTTGTTAAAATATTTTCAAGACCCTTTTTACGTTTTTTTTTCTTCATGTTTTTATTCTCAGAAATATTGTTTTCCAATGCAGTCTCATTATTTACAACTTCATCAGTAATTACACTTTCTTCATCTTCCAACGAATCACTATCATCAGTAACACTCTCATTGTCTACTGACTGTTCATTACTATCATCTGACTGTTCATCACTATCACTAGCATTGCTATACAATCTTTCATCATTGTATTCTTCTGAATCAGTATCTGACTCCCCTTCACTAAAATCTTCAGTTTCAGAATTAATGTCATCATCTGAACTATCATCACCACCATTTATAACATTTAATAATTCCTATGGTATAAAACAAATATTAGCAATAGCAAAGTTACAAATCTCTGGAAAAATATACATCAATTCAGATTACAAGACTTATAGTTGTTGTATAATGTTTGTTATGAAGTAACAAAAATTTGATCACAATTTTATTTATAAATTTGTGTAAAAATAAAACCAAATATAAATCTTTCAACATGGAAAAATATAAACCCAGTTGTGGGTATGATATTAAAAATAAGTAAAATTAATCTTATCATCATTTGGAAGTGAAAATATTAAAACATGTTTATACAAGTAAGACTTAGACTAAGAATTAACCAAAGATGGATTGAAAATTTCGAGGAAAGTTTAAAAGAATGAGTAATTTTTAAAAATAACCTCATCACTAGATTCTGTATGGACTTCTCGAGTTTCAATAATTTTTCTTTTGGTTTTTTGTTTTATATCTTTATTATTTCCCATGTTTTCGGTTTTCATCTTATGATTTATGATACCCATATGATACCATGCTGGCATGCTACCTCTTCCTAAATTATTTGGTTATAGTATTCTTCTTTTCTTCTTTTTTATTTTCACATAGTACGCCATAGACAAAATAAAAGGAGTACGCGTGCTGCATTTTTCCTTCCCCAGTTGAAATATTTCGGGCTGGCAACTTTGACCGAAGTGTCTCCACCCATAGATAACATAACACTGTCTCCACCTATGACAAGCTGTCATATAAATGTTTGTTTTCTATTCCGTCCGTTATCTTTGTATTTTTGTATTGTATCTCGTAAAGAAGTGTTTCATGTTTAAACTTTAAACTTTTAAACTTTAAATGAGTTTTCAATTTGTGCTGTGGAGATTACTTTCTGCTTTCACAGAATAGGCGAATAGTTAAAACAACAACTTATCCTGAGGTAAGAACTTATTCACTTATTAAGTATTAACATTCTACATCCACCTTTAGCAATTACATTTGAAAAATCAGGTTTTGTTTGAATATTTCAATCACACCAAGGGGTAAACCCATGTTGCACAAGTTTTGGTTGAAGTACTATTCCTGAAATCACAAAATATTTGAATTTGTCCATTATTGATCTAGGTTATAATAATAATAAAAAATTATTAACCACTCCTTTCTTAGTTGGCTAGAAGGAGCAATAATTGTCAACTTCACAGCTAGTAGTGAAAAAAATTAATTTTAAATTGCTCTTTTCCATGTAAATTGAGTAGTGAGAGGATCGAACAAAATGAGCAATATTCAACATAACCTAGCGGCGAAGAACTTAGAAGACTGGCGACTCGGAACAGTGTAACACTGGAGTGGGTCCCAGGTCATATAGGAATCGCAGGCAATGAAAAAGCTGACGAACTCGCAAGAGTAGGATCAGGAGTAGGATCGTCAACTCTGATGAACGGACCCGAACCTGCTGTGGGCATCCCCAGATGCTTAACGAGGTCATGGTTAAAAGGGTGGTTGAAAGAACAACACAATAAACACTGGAAGAATACGACCAGGCAAATACATGGGAAGAAATTCATAAAAGAACCATCAGAAAAAGTGGCGAAAGAACTGCTCTCAATGAGCAGGAACAAACTATGCACCATAACGGGGCTACTTACAGGACATTTTCCCACAAAGGAGCACCTAAACAAAATAGGGCTGTACAACGGAGACCTTACATGCAGAAGATGCAAAAAGGATACTGAAACAGCTCTGCATATACTATGCAACTGTGAGTAGGTGGACCACAGAAGGCAGAAACTGTATGGTAGACCCCAAATGACTCCAGAAGACTTCTACAACCAACCAGCAAAGAACCTGTATGAGCTAATACAGGGAACTGAATGGCTGAATAGGTTGTAGTCAGAACACAGGAGTATCCACAATAAGCCCAGGAGGCTGAGGTGGTACCGGCGAAGGGATGGCTCCTTAGAAAACAAACAACAACAATGTGATAATTAAGTTCTAGTGAATGATGTGTGCAATGAAAGCTAATCACATGAGATTTATTGGTATTAAAAACAAGTATTATTGTCTCCTGTAATATTGTCGTATTTAAAAAAGCATGTTAAGGTATATACAACACTGTTTGGCTTTGAAGTGTAATTTAATAGCTGTCGGTGCCTATAGCCTGGAAAGTAGTTGTTGCTCCTTAGTTAAACAGTCACTGTTTTTGGAAAATATTTTTTCAAATTTTATAAAGCATTAGAATAATTATTATTCTGCAATATCTATTAGAATTGAAATCCATGCCATTACATGAACATCAAGTACTTGGTAAGATTAGTTTGTTCTGCCTGCAACAATGAGGAAACACTTATTATTAATTTTAAAACATTTCAAGTCATCAGAAAATAGAAGTTTGCTGCTCTCATGAAAACAGTTGGTGATACTTATTGTTGATAAAGAGATTACAAAGTAATGGACCCCAGTGGAACCCTTGAGGTACTACGGAAGTAACATAAAATGCATAAGAATATAAATTATTTTCTTGTATCTATTGAGTGCTGTCATTCAAGAAGCTATATAACCACTGCATGGAACCACATTTGCCATATGAATCAGTTTATGGACCAGAAGCTCACTATTAACTCTACCTTGGAAAAAGTCAGTGTAAATTTACCGAGGGGTAAACCGCAAGTGGAAGTAGGTTTACACCGTAGTGGAAGTATGTGGAAGTTTGGTGGAAGTATGTGAAAGTTTCATACAGAAATTAGACAAAATGCGGTGAAAATAACGAAGTCAGAATTATTGAATAAGTCATATACAGGGTGTTAGTGAATAGGTGTTACAAACTTAAAAAGCGTGTGTAAAATGCGAATATTGGCGTAAAATTTCCCGTCGGCATGGGTCGTCGGAGCTTTAGTTTTCGAGATACAGGCTGTTAAAGTTACCCATACAACGGGTAAAACATCATAAAAATCAATGCTATTGAGTGTTTTCATAAATTATGAATTTATATGCTCGTTATGGAAACGTGTTACATTACAAAAAGGTTGCATGAGCTCTTACATCGTCAACTAACTTGAAAACAGTTTGGAAGTATGTGGAAGTTTGGTGGAAGTATGTGGAAGTTTCGTAAGTATGGTGGAAGTATGTGGAAGTTTTTTGAAATGTGGAAGTCGGTGTACAAAATTTTTGACGGCGGTTTACCCCTCGAAATTTACCTAGGTTAAGAAACAAACGCTTATTATTCTGAGGTAAAACCGGAAATTTAGGATCTCAGAACAATCATAAGCAAGAAATACTTTCGAAAGGTGATTCGTTTGTACGATAAGGTCCAAAATCTTCTAAATCTGATTCTAACCAGCCCAAGAGACCATAAGGTTTCAAAAATGTATGCCATTAATGTTTTTAACATCTATCAAAATCTAAACTCTTTTTGGCATAGGTATGGTACATAAGTTTATCTATGTATCTCTTATTTTCAGGTATTGTGGCATGTTCCAGGTGTTCCGATTTTTCTTTTCTTAGGAAGGTTGTTAAGATTTTTTTGGTGGGGTCGATGTTAAGTCCCACTTGCCTACAACAGATATTTGTATAGTTCAGACCATTTTGTACAATGTCACAAAGGGTGTTTTCCCCTGGCTGTTATGACAATATTATCAGCATATCCTTTGCAGGTCATTCCAGAGTCAGTCAAATCGCACAGGAGCTCGTCAGGTTCCTCTCACTTTAGTGGGGTGCTACTCCTCCCTTTTTTACGTCAGATGTGAACTTCATTTTCTATTTCCAAAAAACATATCCCGTTACCAGGTATCGAGATAAGTTGATAATATAAATTTCCGCCTGGACTACGGATGCAAACTTCGCCGACGATTGCATCTGGGTTTAGCACTTTGGGTTCCAGCTTTAGATCCATCATAGTGTAGCACACATGGAGCTAGTAATGAGAGGAGTCGCTACGCCTATCATAAAAGTGGTATCGGTTTCGCCATTTTACTTCCACTTCTCTGCCAACTTGACATTAGTATTGTTTTGTGGATGTGAATTGGGTATTTTTGGATTTTCTTTTTGTTAGTGTCGTTTTTTTCTATTTTAATAATTGAACAATAAAGGTTTCTTGTGCTTCACGAAGTTGTACAAGTAGAGACAGTGTAAATACGAAAAAATCATCAAGAACAACATATTATAGGTTAGTAAACAATCGAAAGGACTGTACTGGAATATATTTCTTTGTACTTCAATAAGTTTTATTCAACTTCATATTATATTTAATGTTTGTAGATTTCTTAGAACTCCATCAATAAGAGATATGTTGTTGATATTTGTAAAAAGAGGTTCTTGGCAGCCAACAAAATACCTACAGTGTTTCTATATTATCAATTTCACTAGTGAATATATGTTTATTGATTGAAAATTTAAATAGTCCGGCTCTGCCGACGACGCCATATTGCTCACATTACAATGTCACTCATGTGATACCACTTTCCTATTATAAGATAGTCGACTGTGTCATCTCCTCTTAATAGTAGCTCCATGGTAGCACACTAACGTTCCTTGAATAATACCATCGAACTTTTATATATTTGTCTAAATTGTCATAGACTTCATTTCTTAGAATCATTAGGAATTGAAAAAATATAGTATATATTAAATATCATCTTATGAATGAACAGATTCTTCATTGTTGTATCTATGTTGTATCTGTTTTATCTACGATCACCTTTAAAATTAGGCATTTACGAACCAAAAAAATGTGTGAAATCATACATTATACGTACGTTAAAAAGCGTGCGTAAATGAACAATTCTTTTTATAAAGGACTTTCAGTATAACACCCAAAACCGTGCGTAAATGACCAATGTTTTTTAAATGGGGTTTTCATTTTCTTTTTTAGCTACGTAATAAGTATCTAGTTGCCTTGAATTTAGTCGTTTGTTGTATAAACTTTTGTGCTGACAGTAAATTGTCAGACATACGGAAAAATATTTGTTACTTAAAAAAAAGACAAATTACCCAATGTTATAATTAGTAATTTTAATAATTGTCCTCATTTTACTGTAAATATGAATTTAAATAATTAGAATTCGTTGTGTATATATTTGTTCATAGAAAATTCATTTTTATGTTTTTTAACCTCTTCAGAGCACAGTTTTCTTAATTTTTCTTTATGTGCTCGTAGATAAACTTTTGTATGACACTTGTACGTGAAGTACTTTTGCGCACTCTTTGCGAAAAAGGCACTTGCTACGCTCGTTCCTTGCATTTTCGCAACTCGTGATCAAAAGTATAACTTCACGCACTTGTATCATAAATAACTATTAGATTGCATATAAATATGTACCTACTTAAAGTGACCTAGATCATGTTACATAGCAAAATGATGTTTATTTATTTCAATTTATTAACTCCTGACGATGAAAATGTTGCAATATGATATACAAAATCGAAACATTTCTTTTGGGATTTTTCATGTTTTTTAAATTTATTTGTGCATTATTTCATTAACTTGATATACAATATGTCCCCCTAAGTTAAAATCGTATGGAAAACTTTTTTATTATTAGTTTAGGGAAAAAAAGTTATTCCTCATAAAAAGTTCTGCATTATCTAAAACCTAGATTACAGTCATCAAATATCAAATTATTAGTCTATACGAAGTTTGTCAAAAAATATTAGTTTCACTCAAGAGTAAAGTACCTTTAAATTTGACAATATCGAAACATATTACTAAAAAATGTTGGATATGTCGAAGCACGAGTATGAGGAAACATTAAATTTGTTTGTTTCTAGCATTATTATTATGTTAATTTTATAACTTAGTGTTTGACTGTATTTTATTATATACAAAGTAAATGAATATGCACTTATTCCGCGTTTTAAATGCAAAATTATTAAAAAAACATGGAAAATCTAAAAAATTATTATGTTTTTCGTAATCACAAGAGAAATGTTCATTCAAAATAGAAACATTAATAACAAATGAAATAATCTGAAGTTTCAGTTTAAATGAATGCAATTACATATTTAATCGTAGTTTTTAATTTTGATCAACTTTTTTCAGTAACATTTTTCGATATTGTCAAATTTAAAGGTACTAACTTTACCCTTGAGTGAAACTACAATTTTTTACAAACCTCGTATACGACTAAAAAATTGGATATTTGATGACTGTTATCTAGGTTTTAGATAATGCAGAACTTTTTATGAAGAATAACTTTTTCTTCTAAAATTAATAATAAAAAAGTTTTCCATATGATTCCAACTTAGGGGGACATATTGTATATTTCTGTTATGGAATTAGTTATTTATTGCTTTTATTCAATAATCCAAAAATAAATATTTTTCAGATGGAAAAATTGAAGCAAAGAGGAAAACATCGCATTCGAGCAGAAAATGAAATAATCCGTAGACGCGAACAGGAAACTCGTTACAATGAACTGTGGAATGGCACAGTAAAGTATTTTGACCATTGGAATAAAGCTTGCACTAAGTTCCAGGAATGGACTTCTCCAAGATATTATAATGAAAATAACAAATTATTATCCGACATAAAGAACAAAAAAGAGAAGGAAGATCAGTTGATGAAGAGAAAAGAGAAACTAAGAAAATTATTAGAAGATGAAAGAAGATCCTATGAAATTGAAATAATGGTACATAAAAATAGGTATGTGGTTGACAAACCTAGGAGGGATAACTTGGAGGTATCTACAAATGTATTAAAAGGAATTAACGATAATTTCAAGATAGAAGAAGAAAATAAAAGAAAGCGAGAGGCTGAATTGAAATTATATCAACAATGGAGACGAAATAATCCAATTGTTAGACAGTATGAATCAAAATATAATTGTAAAGATTTGAGATTAAGTTGGTTAGATCAACAAATAGAAAAACAAATGGCAATTGAAAAAGAAGAAGAAGAAAATCGAAGGATCTTGAAAGAACATGAAGAAAAATTGAAATATGAATGCGAAAAAGAAGAGTATGAGAAAAAACAGCTCGATGAGAAAAGAGAACAACTCAAGGCAGATTTGGAAAGACAAATGTCAGAATTACATGAGAAGCAATTAATTTGTAATAATTTAAAATACAAAGAAGATGCTGAAGTGAGACAACAAATATTGTTGGCAGACCTTGAGGAAAAATACAAACTAGAAGAACAACGGCGGCGTAACCAAGAATGCGTGTTATTTAATATTCGTCAACATAGAAGGAAGCTACAACAGAAAACCCAAGATATCCAAGAAGATCTTGCACAAGATAGGCGTTTGGTTTCAAAATTAAAAGACTTGGAGTTAGAAGATATTATCGAAGATGAAATGAAGAGAAAGGAGATACAAGAAGGCATAAAAGAGTTTTTAGATATTTTACATCAACAACAAAAATTAGAAATACTTCGGAAAAAACGTATGGAATTCTTATTTGATTCTGAAGCTAAAGCAATGTACGAAATGCAGGACGAATTATGGAAACAAGAAGAAATGAACCGAAAAAAATTGATTGAGGAAGTTATGGACTCGGTGAAGAAGCAAATAGAATACAATTTGAAAAAAAATAAGAATCATCAAATAGAAATTTTAAAGGAACGCGAAGAAATTACTGGAAACATAGAACAATATCATCAAGAATTGAATAAATTGAAAGAAATTGAACAGAAAAAGAAAGGCGAAGCCAGATCGGCAAGACAAGATGAAATAAAAGTTAAAATTGCAAAAGAAAAATCTTTGGAAAACCTCAGAAGGAAGGAACTTGACCGAGAATTAGAATCCATTCGCAAGGAAGAAGAAAAATTACAAAAAGAAATTTTAAGGATTCAGCAAAGACAAGGTCCAATTAGACCACCTAGAAGTAGATTGTTTCTTTAAATTCATACATACAATATGTCCCCCTAAGTTGGAATCATAGAGAAAACTTTTTTATTATTAATTTTAGGAAAAAAAGTTATTCTTTATAAAAAGCTCTGCATCATCTAAAACCCATCAAACGTTCATCAAATAGCAAAGTCTTCAGTCGTATACGGGGTTTGTCAAAAAATATTAGTTCCACTCAGGAGTAAAGTACCTTCAACCCTTAGATTCCCGTGCATTCGTTATCAACGCAAATAACCGTGAGGGGTACCTCGGGGACCCCAAGTTTGAGCACATGTACAAAAATTTTATAAAAGAAAACACTATGCTGCATTCAGATAACGATCATTTCTCACAACCTCAATGCACCTGCTTTTATAAGCACTCCTAAGAAACAGTCCAACTTGTCTATTTCAACTAATGGGCATGTTCAAGAAAATTTTTTTTAGTTAATAATAGAAACTAAAACTCATTTTAAACAGATTCCCAAAATTTTAGATTTTTCCGCGAACGTTTAAGCCCTCAAATTAATTAAAGAAATTGGATTGAACGCAAACGGGGCGTGGTTACCTGTGACGTCACACTGCATATACTATACCTAACGTTTGAAACGCCGCGAGTCGAGAGCTGTGTTGTGTATATTTGTATCGTTTTGTGTAAGAAAAAAAAACGCTGGACTGTTGACTGTACCTACCTATGAAAGGAGTGAGAAAAAAGTGGTAAATGAATATTTTGATTCCCGACTGTCCTAACACATCCAAGAATGCACCAGAAAAATATATATACATTCAAACAGTGAGCAGTGGAACAGTTAAATTAAAACCTTGAGTAGTAACGAGATTGTTTGACTGCCATAAAAATAGAGTAGCAATGCATAGTTCAAAGCCACAGTCACAGTTTTTACAAGTTGAGCTCAGAAAATAGAGCATCTGATGATGATAAAGTAGAGGAAGAAAATCAAAAGGATATCACACGAATGGAACCTATATCTCGGGAAATATGGGTTCAGGCTTGCATTAAAGGGGCCCACTCACTAGAAAGGAAGCGCGAAGGCTTGAATGCGCGTGTTACGGGATACAGTGAAAATGTTGTGTGTATGGCTTTCCGCCGTTCGAAATTTGGAATGCGCAATCCGCTTGGTCGGAATCAGGATAGTTTTGATTTTTAGCGTGTGCAGTGCTCATCGTACGGGGAAGAACGAAAGTGTATGTGCAACAAGTCTGTACACGTTTCATATTTTTACCAGTACTTTGTCGGGTTCAGTAATTTTATATTGGACATTTTTTCCAAAAAATGAATGATCTAAGAGTAAGAATAATCCGACCTAATGCTTGAGGTGAAATTATTGTTGAAAATTTCAGATCTTCGTAGCTCCTTCCAGTTGCCAAAAATCGCAATGTAGCAGTGAGTCTTTCATGTGGCGTTATAGCTTGCCGCATACGAGTGTTTTCTCTTTATATTAAAGCTGCCAATAGAGATAATAATTCAAAGTGTCTTGATTCATTCTCAAGTAATTATGCCAATCTGAGGGATCCAGTCGCAATTCCTCTAATAGATTAATATGAGAATACGTAGCCCGTTTTTGTAACCAAGTCCTCACCCATTTTGACCGAGGTTTTCAGTTAATAATACACTTTTCCTTAATAACTACACACGCCACTGCCATTAACATCAGATCTTTTTTCGACGTCATGTCACGCTTCTCACACATCCTCACTCAACAAGCAATAGTGTCTGTGTGTGGGAAATATGAAAGTACACGTTTACTTTACAGCAAACATGCAGATACTCAACTGCGCATTCTTCCTTCCTAGTGAGTGGGCCCTTAAGGCTTATGTACGTTCCAAAGCGATTCAATGCGGTGGCGAGGGGTTTTATATATGGAAAATGGCTAAAAAGAGAAAATGCACTAGCAGTGAGATAGTTCCAAAGAAATCGTGAAAGGAAAAAGACGGAAAACCTATGAACTAAGAGTTTTCAATATCCACTAGCGGTTCTTCTTCTACATTTAGCTCGTCAGAATTAAGTATGTCAGATCCGAATATCTCATTTTATCTAGACACTAATAGGTCAGACGAAATAGAATATTTTATTTGATAGAAAAAAAATTCAAAGCTTTATTTGGGAGTTCCGAGTCATTCATTATTTGTTGTTACCTTGTTAACTAAATAATGTGAGCTGGACAAGCTTGATATTTTTTAAAATTAAAAAAGATCAAATTGAATTTACCTTATAGGATATTAGGAGACGATTTTGGTGTGGCACTTTCCAGAGTATGTAGCATTATACAAAAAACTATACCGTTATTAGCCAGTTACCTTTAACAATGGTTGCACCATGGTCACCATAAAGTTATCGACTTCAGGTGAATTTGCAGAATCTGCTTCAATAAATCCAGTATGTACTGAGTACATCTTTAGTAGCAAAAATCACTAATACTTAAAATTTAAAGATATTGCAGCTGTAACAAACTTTCTTATGTGAAACGCAGTGGTGTACAGAGCACAATATGCAATGTGACGTCACAGTCGGTTCTGTCGCTTTTTAAGGGAGCTCCATTTACAACCTCTAATATCTAAGTAGTGGGGAAAGTTTAAGAGCTGAAAATTTCACTACTTATTTTGATGATTCATGCCCAATTTCACCAGGTAATACCTAAAACAGATTTTGGAATGACAAAATTGAATTTACGTTTAACCATGCGGTGAGAAACGCCTAAACATGATAGAAAATAAAATACCCAATATTGTCACTCTCAAGTAATTCTTAGCGCGTGGTAAAACGAAAATTTCACTTAGCAATTCCAAAATCTGATTTAGGTATTACCTAACTTTAGGAAATGGTTATTGAGCATTTCTATAATTATTGTATTTGACGATTTGCTGTACTCTGTAAGACCCGGTCGTGCATTTACAAAAATTCTTTCCTTCCGGTAAACGGTTGACTCTGCCATTACATACCAGATTTGGAAATATATTTAGGACCAACAGACTGTATATTATGATCTTCTTGGTCTGAAATTTCTTTATCCAAACTTTCCTTGCTTTGAAATTCAAGATTATCTTCAGTTCCTGGAATATGTTCATTTCGAAAAGCATCGTGTTCACTATCGAAATCATTGTCATTGTCATACTCCATTTCAGAATCTGAATAATCAAGATAACCTATCTCCTCTATTTCACGCTGTGATAATGGTCTTTTCCTCTCAAAACATCTCATGTTCGGTGCTGAAATATGCATAATATTTAGTTACTTCAAATCCGGTGCGGGGTTTCTACGGTACCCCACTTACCTTTTTTAGCTCCACAAACGAAATACAAATTGCGAAATCTCTGTACGAACTGAAAACACCCGCAGTCAACACAGACTAACACATAGCTGAACGCAACGTTGCCAGCTTCTAAAAATAAAGATTTTATTTGAGAAATTATGCCTCTGGGGTCCCTGAGGTACCCCGCATTAGGATCTAAAGGTTAAATTTGACAATATCAAAAAAGTTGATCAGAATTAAAAACTACGATTAAATATGTAATTACATTCATTTAAATTGAAACTCCAGATTATTTTATTTTTTACTAATCTTGTGATTACGAAACACATAATTATATTTTAGGTTTTCCATGTTTTTTAATATTTTTTGCATTTTGCAAATAATAAAATACATTCAAAGTTATAAATTTAACATTATATTAACACTCCGATGCACGACGGTGGTCTGTCAGAACAAGGGTACTGGCCTCAGTACTGTTTCTTATACATATAAACGAATAATATAGAAATCTGGGGTTCTCAGTACCTTTCAGAAAGATACAAAAAAGTATGTTACGATATGTTTTACAAAAACAAAAATTTCGTTTTTTGAAAAATTCATCGCTTTGTCCTAACAGACCACCGTCGTGTGGTCTTGTAACTTTAAGAATATTTACATCCATCTGGCGTACAACGTTTGCAATGTCAATACTTTTGTCATAACTAAATTCAATACCCAGACGAAGATTATAGTAATAATAGGAGGCTATTTGTAAGAAATCTGGAGCTTGAATTGATGAAGGAACACATGTGTTCCAGAGCCTCTACACATATATCCAGACTTCAATTGCCAAGTTTACTGAACCTCAAGCTCTACCAGATCCTCCCCTCAATAAAAGATGATACTGTAAATATTGTAAAAAGGAAAAAACAAGATATTGTTGTGAGTTGTGCAGAAAATGGTTATGTATGGACCACATTTTTCCGTGTTGCAGAGACTGTGTGGATAAGATGAAATAAAATCGTAAAGTGAATTATTTTCTGCATTATGTTTAAATTTTTGTTAAATTTCACGTTCTTTAATTTCATAAAACATAGTTCTATTAGTCTTAAACGCAAAAATGTTAATTTTTTGTTCCTTTGTATTTTTTTATTATATTTAAAATAAAAGTGTCAAAATAGTAAGATTTTCGTAATACTTTAATATTATTTGGTGATATATTGGACATTTAAACTTTTTTTTCACAATTGTCAACTGAAAAACCATTATACTAAATAGTCAGTGAAATTTTCAGAAGTAATACCCCTAGGGTCTTGATAATACCGAGATAATTTTGTCATAGAGAATGCTGAAAGCGTGTTGCTTGATAATAGCCCAAGGCCGCAGGCCGAGGGCTATTATCTTTGAGCAACACGCTTGAAGGATTCTCTACGACAAAATTTTGAGTATTTATCAAGACCCGAGGAGTATTCGATGAGATAATTTTTTACTTTGGGGATATCAAAAAATTGATTGTCAATCTGACGTTCAATAATTTTTAATACAAACTTTATTAGTTTTAATCAAATATTATTCATTTTTATTTAAAACTGCAGTTGTGAAAAGTACAATTGGTACATTAATTGAATCGTTAGATGCAATACCAAATCTTTCCGACATTTTTAATCCAGTTGTCAGTTTGACGTTTGATTAATTTTTAATAAAAAATAAACACCAAACTGAAAACACCACATGTAGGGTATTATCGCTGTAATACAGCGGTGATTGGATGAAATTTGACACATGACTTGAAATTAAGTAATTTGATTGGTTACTATATTCAGTAAAAAATTATCCATATAATACCATATTAGACAAAAATATTACGTCATCATTATTAGTCCTGATAGACCACCGTCGCGCACTCGTGTTTTTTTAAAGACGTCGTGTAGCGGACTGTTAATGCTAGAACCAAACAAATTTAATTTTCACTCATACTAATGCTTCGACATATCCAACTTTTTTACTAACATTTTTCGATAATGTCAAATTTAAAGGTATTTTTCTCTTGAGTAAGACTCATCTTTTTTGACAAACCTCGATTACGACTAAAAATTCTTCATATTTGATGACTTTATTCTAGGTTGTAGATGATGCAGAACTTTTGATGAAGAATAACTTTTCTTCCTAAAATTAATAATGAAAAAGATTTCCATATAATTCCAACTTACATATTGTATATACCTGTTGACTATTTTTT
Organism: Galerucella tenella; assembly: GCA_910591685.1. Classification (NCBI taxonomy): domain Eukaryota; kingdom Metazoa; phylum Arthropoda; class Insecta; order Coleoptera; family Chrysomelidae; genus Galerucella; species Galerucella tenella. Next base: position 35,509 of record CAJUYH010002787.1, read on the forward strand.
AAATATTGTGATAGTTTGTGCTTTATTTATATGCAAATATATTTTCAATACATCTGTAGATCTAGACTTTAAGAACCAAATAAATTTGTCAATATAAGAATACTGCACAAATAAACAAATTATTGCGAGGGTGGTTTGACAAGTGACTGAAAGAGAAATTGATTCAACATTTGAACAAAAAGAGCATGGGTTTGCTTTTCTCTTGCTAATAGTTATTTATACTTATGCCAAGGACTGAAAGTGCTACTTTGTTGGACGAGTCCAACAAAGTAGTATTTCAGTCGCGGCGTACACAACATTTTTTAGACGACGGATAAGATCCAAAACTTTTTCAATTACACTGAGGAGAGAAAATAAATAATTGAGAATTATAAACATCTTATTTATTGAACAATATAATGTACTTAATGATATTTGCAATGTCAAAACGGTCAAACGCGAGCTAACTTTTTTACCAAATAGCGTTCATAAAAAATAATAACAGATATGGAAAGGTCGTTGAAAATTAAGTTCAAATAGACTTTTAATTTTCTTAAATTCGTTCTGGTTTAATAAAAAAATGGATAGTTACGTTTAAAAAAGTCGAACTCCATTTTCATACCACTTTCGAATAGTATTAACCGCGTAGAAGATAGCAAGGCGAACAGAAGCACAGGAAATCTAAAGTTAAACCTGAAGTATGGTGGTCGATTCGCCGCTGTGGCGAAAATTTTTTTTGTCTTTAGTTCCATTTTCACAATTTCTGTCTTGATTTCTGGGAGTAATAAGGGTTAGCCTAATATGATTTCTTCGTGGTTGATAAATTTGTTACTTGGTGTTTGGAAACTGCAGCTTAATGGTAATTCAATGAAGTAGCTACCCTTCAGCAACGTGAAATCAGTTTTTGAGCAAATAATTTTCACTGTTGTTTCTTCAGGGACAGCGATGTAAATTGTTTAAATAATTTCGTTTTCAACTATTATAGGCTCTTGTATACATTTTAGGTGCTTATTGGTCTTTAGTTGCAGCAATTGGTGGATGCAGTTGTCGAATTCGGCAGCTATCACGGATTTTTCGTTGGGGCAAATGTATATCTGATGTAGGTTTTGACATTTTTTGTCTTCATACTCGTACTGGTTATCCTGCATTGCCAGATAATTTTTAGGTGGAATAAGAATTGTGTTGTTTTTAACACGCTTTTATTAGCTTCACTTGTATGTTTGTGGGTTTGTAACTCTCCTTTGATTGTTAGTATATACTCCATCATCCTAAATGCGTTCGTTAGCTGAGCGGGCTAAGGCACAAGAAGAATTTTACATTCGTGCACCCTCTGTTGGGAATTTATGATACTATCAATGAGAACTTGAAGAAAAATTCTATTGACAATAAATCTAACTGAAAAATGAAAAATAAATATAGTTTGAAAATACTAAAAAAACACGCTTTTAGAGAATATCGAACTAAAAAGTTGAAAATAATTTTAAAAATAAACTTAAAAAATTAGTATATAAAAAAATATTAGTATAATTGAGGGAAAAGCGTTGGGCGCTTTGTGCCATAACTTTCGTATATCGAGCACCCCACGCTTTTCCCTCAATTATACTAGTATTTTTTATATACTATTGTTTTAACTTTATTTTCAACTTTTTATAGTTCGATATTTTTTAAAAGCGTGTTTTTTTTAGTTTTTTAAACAATATTTTTTTGTAGGTATAGAATACAGGTGGAAATAAGTGAAAGTTTCGGGTATGGGTAAAGGAAAGTGAATTACAAAAACGATTCTGTCTTTGGAATAGTAAGATTCGACTGTTAATATATCATAATAAAATTGAGGTATTAGCTGGATAATATTTTAGTATTGACTTAACCTACAATGATTTCTAAATATTCAAGTTTTAAAACACTATGATGTAATGTTTTTTAATTTAGAGAAAGCAATAGAGCTATCAACAGTAATTACAAGTAGTGTTGATTCTTTGATAATTTTAACTAGATGCACTAATCTTTGTTGCCGTAGAAATCTCACGAGTAGACGAAGTCCACGAGTGACAGTTCTTAATGCTAATCGATAATAATACAACAAGTGTGTTAATTATTACAAATTTCTTCGATTTTGAGAAACAAATTGTTGCTTGGAAACAGAACGAGCATGTAAGCGCGAGTGTAGTTTCCTAAAACAACAATTTGTTTCGAAAAAGAGAAGAAATTTTCGATAATCATCAATTACACGAGTTGTATTTTTCAAGATTATTTCTTGATGCAATGATTCTGACGTTTCTTTAATAATTTGACATTTTCTGTCAGTCACTAGATTTTTAATATCGAATAAAACAACTAAGGACAACGCGAAACACACAGATAGGAAAATTGCATGTATCCAATCAGGTGCCGAAATACAAAATCGAAAACATGATGTTTTCAGATATCAATCCTCATATTTAAACCAATCGAAGGCGCGTATTTTGTATTGAGTGAAATAATCTAGTTAAATTATTTAAAAAAATTATCACCACGAATGTAATTCGGCGTGATTATTTTTTAAACTATTTCGCAAAATGTTAAACAAATATGTAAGTATCTTTATTGAACAGGTTAACTGATAGCAAATTTTTTAATGACAAATAAAAATGACACTGACAAATGCCCGGTGTGTTCTTTGTTCTTTTTAATTTATATCTCAGCTCACTTCAGTTAAAGTGATCTGAGATAAAGTGATGTGAGTAAGCACCAAAAAGAACGAACTATACTCAATAGAGGAGTTCAGTCTAAGGTCAGTATGGCCAACAAAAAGTGGTTTTTCTGACAAGAATGACAGTTAATGTCTACCCCTTAAAACATAAGATGTTTGCATGTTTTTTAGCATTGCGAACATCTATATTGCTTTATTAAAATAATGAATACACCCCCGAAGCGGAAATCTTGGAATTTAAAATGACTTTTTAGCTGAATACACAGCACATCGTTGGCCAAAAATTCCAGGAACTCTTGGCATGTCACAATTTCATTTCTGCTATCTGTCACTATAGTTATGTCAGATGTCAGTGGAAAAAGTAATTAGAAGAATAGAGATACACCTAACTAGAAATGCTACAAAAATCTAATCGAAAATGGACATACAGGATTAAACGAATATCAACAAAAATAAATATAACTGACATTTGACATAATTAGTGACTGAATAACAGAAATGAAATGGTGACTTGCCAGAAGTTCCTAGAGTTATTGGCCACCGATATGTTGAGTATTCAGCTGAAAATTCATTTTAAATTTTAAAATATACGCTTCGGGGGTGTATTCATTATTTTAATGAAGCAATATAGATGTTCGCAATGATGAAAAACATGCAAAAATCTTATGTTTGTTGGCCACACTGACCTTAGACTGAACTCCTATATTGAAACTCGCGAACTGCCGACGAATGCGTGAATAAGAGACATAAAACATATAAATTCGTATTCTATCAGCATCTAATAATGTTATTGTATCTATAATTATTTCTCTTTTATTTAGTAAATTGATAATTTGTATTTTGTAACAAAAGAAAATTAGGTTGTGTGTTTATATGTAAACAAAACCAAATATTTCTTCATCCCCTCCACTTAATTTCCGACTCAAGTCCAACTGATACCCCCTTACATCACATTCAGCATCGGTGAAGGGGAAGGAAAAATCTCAGCTCACTTAGAAGTGAGTAAATCAAAAAGAACGCGCACATTACCGATATGAGCTGAGATTAACTGAGATCTCAGTCAAAAAGAACACACCTAATGGCTAACTTTCTTCTTCTTCATTCAAACGAAGATATAATCAAACAACGTGAAAAAGTTATCAAAGGTAATACCACAGTATACCAAAACAACGGTATACTGTGGTAATACCACGAGTGATTCAAATTTTATCGATAATTTTTTCTTTTTCACGAAAACTTGTTTATTTGGCAAGAATATGAAAACAAACCGATTGATAAAATCACGAATCCGTTAGGATGGTTTGTTCTCGGGTTTGTTTGAATGTTTTTGCCTCAAATAAACAAGTTTGAGTGATGAAAATAAAAAATTATGTGATAAAATTTGAAGAGCGAGTTGTATTTGGGAAGATTATTTTTTTCATAAATTTAAAATTTTGTATTACCTGAATGTTTAATATTCTCTTGGGTGATGGCACTCAATCGGTTTGTGTTCATTTTTCAATAAACTTCAAAGCACTTTTAGTTGTCAATAATGACAAACTCAAAGTAAAATTTTGACGTTTCGATGTAAACAAGGTTTTATCGATGAGGAAGCAGAATTATCAGTATAATACCGAATGATTGGCTAGAATAATGTATTGCTATTGGTTAAAACCACCAAAATGTCAGATTTTGACAAGTGAAAAAAATAATCAGCTATAATATACCAAGAACATTGATAATTTGCAATAATTTTGTCATAGATTTCGAAAGCGTGCTACTTGGTAAAAATCCGACCCCGAAGGCGGAGGTTTGTTAACTCAAAGCAACACGCTTGAGGAAGGTTATGAAAAAATTATCAATATTTATCAATGTTCGAGGTATATTCGGTAGGATAATTTTTTCCCAATCTTGAAAGCGACATTTTTTATAATTGTCAAATTGACAAGTTTACTAATTCTCAGAACATATTTTTAAATTACCTTGGAAACGCTATGAAAGATAATTACCCATGGGTTCTTATTATATACTTAGTCAAAAGCGCTCTTATCGTGCGGGTTCAAAGGTTACTAACCATATATGTAAAATAATGATGGTTGATGCTTCCTGCACACTGGTTGACGAATTTCCACTTTTTCATCATTCTCGAAATAATCTATCAGATTAAGTTGTAAAAATAATAGACAGGCGACAGACCTTTTTCTACAAGATCTACTACAACATAATATACAACTACCAACTTGTATCACATCTCTGTTAGGTACAGGAAATATAGTATATTAAGTACCAAGAACGGTAAGGGTTGTTTACCGGTCGACAGCAATTTTGCTGGAGACCGGTATTACCCTTAACGTTCGAGATGCTTATACCATTTTTTGCGCGATCGTACATGTTGAAATAAATTTCGTATAAAATAATTTAAATTTCTTCGAAATGAACGAAATGTCAAAAGTGACATTTATACTTCTCGATCAGTTTAAAATATAATTTGCATTTTGGTGAAATTGTTTTCATGCTATTTATTACTTTTTATATATTGTTCTGTTCGATTCTGTTCATTAAAAAAATATAAATATTATTTTTTTTTGTTCCTTTTTGTGTAATGAATGGAGTGATATATTATTTAGGACCACTTAAATGTATGAATGTATGTAGGGCTAAGACGTCGGTAAGTAATTTATTACCGACGTCTGAACGGTAAGTAAATCTCTTACCGACGTGTTAGACTTAGAAACCAGTAAACACAACCTACCGTCCTGACAACCGATGCTGTACATAAACGAAAAAGATCGATCGCGCAAAAAGAATATTTTGACCTAATAGTAAAATTTGTCAAGACAACTAATATTGGTATTTGATATAAGTGTATAGATACTCATAGAGTCTCATATCAAATAGTATGTGGCAAATAGCGAGAGCTGATGCCATTGCCACCATCACACACACAAGTACCATTTTTTTGCTTCAAAATGCAAAATACCGGAAAATTGGTTCTTATTATTCATATTGTCACTTTGAATTATCAAAGTGACATAACTGACATTTAAATAAAATCTTCGATGGTGAAAGACTTTTTAGAATCGCTGAAAACTAATTACATATCCTTCTTTCTCCCGTCAAAATTGCATGAGTCTGTCTTATTCATCTTACGGATTTTATTTGGAAGTTATGATTAAACGGAATAAAAGAAAACAAAAACGGTGAGTATGTCTTTGTTGAATCGTATGACCCGCATGATAAGACTACATTTGACTATTAGGAAAAGTAGAATTCGATAGATGGCGCTCTGAAATGTCAATGTCATCTTAGCAACGAGTAAAACAAATCAGCTGCCTTTGATCACCCTTTGATATTTAAGTGGTTTTATTTTGCTGTTTTCGTTATTTTCAGTGCGTGTTTTGTAAAACTTTTGCTTTTTCTTTGATTGTGCTTTAGTATTTTGTGTTGTTAAACTAAATTTTGACTCCTAATATTTTTATTTTTGGAGTAATAGGTATGGTTGATATTTGTGAAAAGTGCAACAAGCGTTCAATTAACTGTTTAGTTTTAGGCCGGATTTCGTGTTTTTATTTTATTTTTGATATAATTATATCTAAAAAAGTTGCAGGGGAGGTAGATTTGTATTGAGTAATATTTTAAATCTACAATACCGACTTATTTTCTATTTGATCTGCAAGCAATGAAAAGAAAAAATAGAATAACACATAACCTCTTCCATAATATCTCTGATTATATAAGAATATTACCTCAGAATTGATGACAGTTGTTGAGTTAAGTAGAAAAACACAAATTTAAACTTATCACTGACACAAAATAAAGTACGAATTTACGGTAATTACGTTGACTTGAATATAATACAAAAGCAATGAAAAACGAATTATTTTACTCGTTGCGACAGTTACAATTTTCCGCCAGAGGTCTCATTGAATCAAACTCCGCCCAATACCTGAATTGGATTCCAAACTTGTAATTCTAATTTCATGTGTCCAACTGGCTATTACCAGCGACAGGAGCATTCTGTAATGGTACAATTTTTTGACTAGCGAGTGGTCTTCTTGAATTATTTTCATGGTGGGTGGTAATAACTAATTTTTGTTTGTTACAAGGGAAAGTTTTTAAAGTATTATTACAGTTTCCTGTGATATTGTCGTATTTAACAAAGCGCGTTACCAATGGATATCGCAGAATAATAATAATTATAACGCTCTCGAAGTTTTGAAAAATATGTCTTAAAGACAGTGACCGCTCAACTAAGAAGCAACAACTATTTCCCGGGCTATAGGCGCCGACGGATATTGAATTACACTTCAAAGTAAAACGGTGTTGGTATAGGATATTTAGATTTTTATGTGGTTCTTGAATAATTCTAATGTCACTAATGTGTTCGATGGAAGTTGAGTGAAATCGTTCAATAATTAGAATTTGGATCAAGTGCCGCAGTATAAAGTCTTCGATAACATGATTTTTTATTTCGGTTCATCTATCAACGACCAACATTTTAGGTGTACCGTGATACGTTAAATGTGAATTTCAATGCCTTCACGTGAATATATAAGGCATGGAATAACATCATCTTTATAAACCAAACATCAGTTCCAGTACTTACTACCACTTAAAAGTAATACTCTCGTATATATCACATCCTTAAATTTCTCCGGGAAATAAAACTAAAGGAGCTTCTAGTTCAATATTTGAAGTGACACACCCGATATTGCATAAAATTCATATTTTAGTAAAAAGAGTTGATATCAATCGAAAAAAATCAAGTTTCCTGCCAAATGTCAATTAAAATATCAGTTGACGTTTTGTCGGATATACACCAAATTGCAAGTAAAAAAGTTTTAGACGTTAACTATTCGTACTTTTGAGTCTATAGAAATTTTAATTTTTGAAGGATATGGAGATAAACTGAGAACTCTTATGGCGGTCGTTTGAGAGTGCCTTCTGTAGTCTTCGACTGCCCCACAATAGGCTCTCCAGGCTTCTCTTTGCTTTTGTCTGCAGACTTTTTGGAACTCTTTGAGGTTTGCTTGATATATTCCCCAGTCCTCTTTGAGCTTTGTTCGTTTTGCCTTGTTAAAGGTCGTTCTCGCTGTCTTTCTGAGGTGTTCCAGTTCAGGGCACCACCATAGTATTGGTTGGAATTAACCCGAAAAGGAATTGCTGGCAAAAACAATAATCTGCACTGACAGTAGATAAGCCCTATTATCCTTGAATAGACAACGGGTTAATTCGGGGCTAGATACTAGAGTGTCACAAAGATTTAGCTAACGCCTCGGCAGATAACAATATTATCCTGAGGTGGGTTAAAGGGCACGACACGAGTAAAGGAAACCGCATTGCCGATTCTTTAGCCAAGGAAGCCGCTGGACTAAAAATTCTAGGACCCAGTGGCACCTACGGCCTAACGACTTCGACAATTGCGGAACTAGCCAAACGTTACACTCAAGAATCTCAATCCCTCAAGAGATGGGATGGAATCAATGGATGCAGTCTTCCTAGGATCACCCTGAGAAGCTGGCGCCGAAGAAATATTTGGCGATGACCGGAAAAAACCTACATTTGACAGTAGGATTTCTGACTGGCCACTGTCAACTAAGGAAACACCCCCATACTATGGAGCTAGTGGACACACCTCTATGCAGGACGGGTAAACAGGAAGATGAAACTGTCAGGCATGTCTTATGCGAGTGTCCGGAGTTATCGTCAATATGAGAGTGTGTGTTCGGTGGGTCTTGGTCTACACCTACCGATATAAAGGAGATGTCTCCTACTGACCTGTCCACTTCTTCCTGGGAAGGACAGGATGGACGCTGACCTAGGAGGTCAACTCCTCTGAAGGATGTACAATGGGTCACATGGGATCTAAGTGCTGTGAGCCTACACTCACCCTCCCTACTCTACAGATAAACTAAGACCTCTGCAATAGGTATGCGATTGTTTAATGCAAAGTACCCACCTACCTATCAGGCAGCCCAGCCCTATCAAGTGATCAACAGTTAGTAACATTGAGATAATATTTAATATGTTCTAAATGATGGACGTCCTAAGGTATCAGAATACGTGAAACTTGATATTGTATTAAGTGTTGAAGATAATCTTCATTACATCAAGAACTCAACGTTTTATTAAACAAATTCTGTTATCTGATGAGGCTACATTTTGCCTGTTGGTTACGTGACGTTGTTGACAATTACTTTTTATTTTTTCCCACGGAAGGCGAGCATTGAATTGTTTTCTAATCCATATGAACGGTATACATCTTGGTATTAAGTTTACAAAGGTAGAGGAGAATACATGTTTACCTTTTTAGATTACCTCATAAACTCATAACCAAAAAAATATGTGGTTTCTTACAATTAATCCACCCAGCATTCCTATTATTAGTCGATAACTCCGCCGCGCTTCCGTAAATTATGACAATTTTGGCGGATTTCTAGTAGACTATGAGCCCATAGGGAAAAAAGTGTCGCGCTTTGAAACAGCAGCTAACCCATTCAGAACGATAGTTTATCATGCCACCATCAGTTCCAGCACGATGGGGAACATTTTCTCTTGTGCAGAAAAGCGCAGTGGAAAACTGAACATTTTATTTTCCACCCCCTAAAAATATGATGAAACTGTACGCCGTATGTTACATTTGATAGGAGATCGGTCGAGACTCTATGCCGTTCAAAAATAATCGTGAGGAAAATCCAGGAACATTTTTGAAAACTCAGTTTCACCTCCTGAAACCGAGATATGAAACTGTACGCCGTTTGTTACATTTTATAGTAGAATCATAAGAGATCGTTCCAGACTCTATGACGTTCAAAAATAATCGTTCGGAAAATCTAGGAAAATTTTTGAAAACTCTTATTTTCTACCCTCCAAAGAGGTAATTTGGAACTGTACGGCATTTGTCTCTGTAGATTATACAACACATAAATAAATATTTGACAGTAGAGCCGTACAAAAAAGTAGTTTGAAAAGCCGTGGGAAATTTTTTATTCTCCGAGATTTTCCTACTTAAAAAATATCATCTGAAAATTCACGGCATCTGGTGCAATAGGCTCCTTTTAGAATAAAATAATATAAAAAAATTATGCCGTACAAAAATAATAGTCTGGATAGTCAAAACGTCAGAAGCTGGGATGCAACTGAGAAAACGACTGTGTAAAACATGAACTTGTCGCGACAAGTTTATACTCGACAACATCGGCGGTGTTGAGAGAGAAAGAAACTTGAGGTACGGCTCTGTGATTCGCTGACGGATGCTCTCCGCATATAGGGTAACGTTTTCAAAGGAGCATATTACTTTTCTATATAATACATTGACGAAATCCAGTAGAACAATTTTCAGATGATATTTTTTGAGTAGGAAAATCTTGGTAAATAAAAAATCTCCCACGGCTTTTCACACAACTTTTTTTGTACGGCACTACTGACAAATATTTATATGTTGTATAATCTACAGAAACAAATGCCGCACAGTTTCAAATCACCTCTTTAGAGAAATTTTCCTCACGATTATTTTTGAACGGTATAGAGTCTGGACCGATCTCCTATGATTCTACTATCAAATGTGACAAACGGCGTACAGTTTCATATCACGGTTTCGGGGGTTGAAAAATAAAATGTTCAGTTTTCCATTGCGCTTTTCTGCACAAGAGAAAATGTACGCCATAGTGTTGGAACTGATGGTGGCATGATAAACTATCGTTCTGAATAGGTTTGCTGCTGTTTCAAATCGCGACACTTTTTTCCCCATGGGCTCATAGTCTATAGATATGTCATATTAACTTTTAGTTTTAATTATAAAATAAACACCAATGAAACAATAATTTTATATCTGAGACACTAGATAAATAGGTTGGGGATTTTCATTACAAAGATTTTCGTAATTTTTTAACATATCCATACTTAAAATATAATACTAATTGTATATCACAACGCAATTGTTATTTCATCCAAATGCTTTTTAATATCTTCTAACTTTTCAATATCACTATTAGAACTTTTACATTTATGAACAACTAAAGAGTGATAAAAATGTACTGCAAACAGGACAAATGATATTAGAACAGGAATCACTATGACTGTTGCAGCAACGGCAGCGGTGAAGGAATAGTCCCAAAATTTCACCCAGCAGAGTATTGCAATTTCCAACAAAAATAAGAACAGTCCTGAAACACATAAATTAATGTTAACTTGTCATACTTTTAAGGTATAGATTACAATTTATAAGATTAAATACGTGCCTCAAGAACCTAACTTTAAATTAAGGTAAAATTATCTCCGTATGTTCCTTGTGGTATATCAATAATTATTATTCTTTTGTTACTCATTGAGAAACTTAACCACAATCTGCCGCAGGCCGAGGGCTATTTGAGCAGCACGCATGAAGCATTCTCTATGACAAAATTTTGAGTATTTATCCGGAATATTTATCGGTTATAGACCCGAGGAGTATTCGATAAGATAATTTTTCACTTTGTAGATATCAAAAAATTGATTGTCAATCTGACATTTGACAATTTATTAGTTTTAATCAAACAAATATTATTAATTTTTATTTAAAACTACAGTTGTGAAATGTACAATTGGTAAATTGATTGAATCGTCAGATGCAATACCAAATCCTCGCGACATTTTTAATCCAGTTGTCAGTTTGACGTTTAATTAATTTTTTATAAAAAATAAACACCAAACTGAAAACACCACATGTAGGGTATTTTCGCTGTAATACCGAGGTGATTGGTTGAAATTTGACACATTTCTTAAAATTAAGTGATTTGATTGGTTACTATATTTGGTAAAAAATTAACACTCTTATAAAACCTATCCACTACCTATTCAATTTATCATTGAGTTCTGGTGTATTTCCCGAGTTTTGGAAAACCAGTCATATAACACCAATATTCAAGTCAGGTGACAAGTATAATATTGAAAATTATCGAACTGTTTGTAACCAATCAGTATCACCTAAATTGTTTGATTGTCTTGTGAATAATTTTTTGAAGTGGGATTGTAAAGATTAAGTTAGTTTTCAACAGCATGGCTTTTCTAAAGGTAAATCTACAAGTACTAACTTGGGACTTTATAATTATTTTTTTGCAATTCAATGGAACATAAGGATCAAGTTGATTCTATCTACTCAGATTTCTCTAAAGCCTTTGATAGAGTAAACCATGATTTGTTTATTGCTAAGTTAGGAAGTTACGGATTTGGAGGTAAAATTCTCGAGTGGATAAGTAGTTTTCTTTCTGGTAGGTGTCGGTATGTGAAATATGGAAATTGTTTATCTCAATGTATATCAGTGACCTCAGGGGTTCCACAGGGATCCCACATTGGACCTCTTTTGTTTAATATATTTGTTAATGACATATCATCAATAATTGAAAATGGTGAATTCCTTATGTTTGCTGATGACCTTAAAATATTTCGAGTCGTTAATAACATAGCTGATGCATCTTTGTTGCAAGATGACCTTAAATGCTTAGCCAGTTGGTGTGGAGTAAATATGCTTTACTTAAATATAAAAAAAATGTTTCAAGATTACTTTCAGTAGGTCACGGAACCTTGTCAACTATTGTTACAACATAAACAATGTACCTCTACAGGAACATAATAATATTAGAGATCTAGGAATAAATTTCGATTCTAAATTAACATTTAAATATCATATTAACGAAACTACTACTAAGGCATTGAAAACATTGGTATTTGTACTTAGAAATATCAAGTCCTTTTCTGTGCAAACTTTGAAGATGTTGTATTTTAGTTTGGTGTGATCAGTTTTGGAATATGGTTCTCTTATTTGGTCTCCTTCATATAATAGGTACCTACTGATATTGAAAGCATTGAGAAAGTACAAAATAAATTTTTGAGAGTATGCGCATACAAAATGGGTTTCAATAGGCAAGGCAACAATACACATATGATGACATACTTTCAATACTTAATATCTCGACCCTACACCATAGAAGGTTGGAAGCAGATTTGTGTTTTCTCCATAGAATTTTAAATGGTAGTATTCAAATTCCAGAAATATTACGTTTAATATGTTTTAATACTAATACTAGAAGAACTCGTAATACCGAGATATTTAATATTCCATTTCATACCACCAATTATGGTCAAAATGAACCAATCACAAGAAAGAATTTTAAAATCTGCCAATAAACATGGTGGTAGTCTGGATTTATTTGGAATATCTACATCAACGTTTAAGAAATCAGTTAAGCTTCTAAATATTTAAGCATAGTAATTTAATTTTTAATAATTTTTTTTATATATTACTCATGTATGAACTCTTTATACTGAATGAACATTATAGATATAGACAATAAAAAACAAAGGCAAAAAAGTGGTAATAGTTGTATCAAAAGTGATGTGTGAAACCGGCGACAACCTGACCAATCACTATAGGCAGCAGAAATGCAAACTTAAATTAAAATCGCTCCTCCTAGTTTGAAAACAAGGTATAATTATTTTCAATTATAAATAGTATTTCTCTATGAATTTTATTATAAAGAAATGTATCCATCAGTGAAAGTAAAGTAGAGTTTAAACAGCAAATGAAATAAAATAAGAAATAACCTAAAATAATATCAGAAATAAGAGCAGACAACATCGGTTTATAGAGATCACTAGAATAAAATAAGAAATAAGAATGAACCAATCAAATCGCAGATTTTTTGACAATGACTTTTGTGCAAGCTTAGAAAATTTCGTTCTAAGTATGTACAGTACATAACCTCAACCTCGCTATTTAGTTGTTATTTCATTTATATTTTTCAAAATTTTTTATTTCCTATTAGAATCAATATAGAAAATTTATAAAGTTTTATTAATGTGAAAAATAAAAAGTGATTGGTTATAAAAACTATACAAACGAATGACAAAATCAAAAATTTTCGTTAGATTTTAGGTTAGAAAACTAGAACTTGTCAAAAGTGTCAATACGGAAAAGATTGGGGAGTGGATTTGGGTCATGCGCAATATCATTTTCCAAATAAAATAAAAGCGAATTAGCTAAAAGTTGGCCATCTCTTATTCTTATTCCTTATTTAAGCTTATTTCCTGTATAAACGCTGTCTAAGAAGACTTGCTATACCGGATCCTCTACTATGTCTGCAATCTGAACCAAATTAAACCCAAAATGAATGAGCACTTACCAAGGATAGTAGAAAATGCCCAAGCAATTTCTATAAATCCCTTCATTCTTTCGTGGGGACTCTCTGTTACCATTTCCCAAATTTCTAGTTTAGCTATAGCTTCTATGTTTGGAAGTATGTATGTAGAAATCATGAGAGCAAATATATGAACTGCTACTAGTACTGTCGTACATACAGCAAATAATACAAACAACCATTCAGGGACATTAGTGGGTGTGTTTATTTGAAGTTCTACCTAAAAATAAGGAGTATATAAAATGAGTACATTTTTGTTGACAATATGTCCAAATTAACACCTTCCTTCACCAAATTATTTATATCAAGTTTCTAAATATTTTGTCTTTATATGGAAAATATAAAGCAGAATAATTAATTGTTTTGTCAACAAAGGAGAAGTGCACCTACCATTGCTACCATTGCGAAACCGGAGAGAAGCTCGGAAGTCGTGGCTGTTGCTTTGAGTTTGGCTCTAGACATGTGTAATCTTTTCCACGAAAGACCGTTGGAAGTATTCGTTAATTGTAATTTCTCGTTATTTACACTAGCTTCAATATCGTAACATCTACAGAAGGGTTTTGGACCGCTAGCATTGCTTTCGTCGTCTCGTATTTTCACCTATAAAAATGTAAATAATAAGTTTTTCTTAGATCCCTCCGAAAAAGGACGTCATTGTTTGTTTCTTTAGTGACGAAAGTTGAATTTATATTTTCAATCATTTTTCGCCCTCGTATATAATGTTTTTCTACGACCGTGCGTTTTAACCCACTTTCCCGCACGCATTTTAGTTTTGAAAGTGTCACTTTCCCGCACTAGTGCGGGAGGTCATAACTATTGTTACAACAGGTAAATAAATATTTACGAAATAGTCCATCAAATAAAATCAACATCTTTTCCAGCTTTTTGTTGCATTTTGAAGCTTTTTGAAAATATAAAATGATGAAGATATTTTGATATAACCCTGTACATTCTTTACAGTAGTGTCACAAAACAACTATCAAACCACCCGGGTTTGATATAAGGAAAATATATCAAATAAAATTCTTTCATCTACAAATGACTTAAACCCGTTGCCGTCATCTTTATGTGACCTGCATCCGATGCCATCCTCATCGACGTCATCTACTTATTAGTTAACACCAAATAACTCCACTGGACCGGCAATTTCAAGTAATTTACAGAATGCAAAAAACTGTGTTTTTAATATTAATATTTATAATAATCAATAGTTTTTGGTTGAAGTTTTGTATATGTATGTTGAAATAAAATAAGTCTTGAAAAATGGATTGGTATACTTTTTTGTATATACGGTCGTAGAAAAAATAATGTTCCTAACTCATGCGTAAAGTGTCTTTCTCGCCATTGACCTCTTGCCCGAACTCCGCTCCGCGTCGTTCGGGTCAACAGCAGTCGCGTGCGGGAAAGTACCACTTTCCGCACTTGTTAGGAAAATAACTATTTCAGGTTCCGTTAGTTTGACGTTCCTCGTCAATTGTTTAGACTTTTGGAAATTTGATAATCAAGTAAATTAATTTACGAAAACATGTTGCTTGCTTATTTTGGATGCTTGTCCAAAAATCTTGAGTTATCGACGCTATACTTTACGTATTAGATCTTGAAAACCACTTTACGATTAAAAATAATATGGACATCAGTAAATTTCCCAAATGACGTTGTTTGTTTGAAACCAAAAGCTGATGGTTATAAAAGCGCTAGAAGTCTAAAATTTTTCGGAAGTATGTAATTACATAAGTGCATCAAAATTACCGATAATTTTTTATGAAAGCATGTTGTCTAATAACTGCTTGAGTTTATTTTCATATTTTGGCGAAAGAGGACTCTTTTAACAAAATATGAAACTATCCCAATAAAAACCGTTCCTGGAACGTGCACTTCACTAGTTTCCATTTCTAGTAGACTATCATATCGTTAGAATGTCATAAAATAATAGTAGTTTACCCAACTAGTGCGGAAAGTGATACTTCTCCGCACGCTATTGCAGATGGCCGAACGACGCTTTAGCGAGTTCGGCCAGCAATCGCGTGCGGAAAAGTCACTTTACGCACGTGTTAGGTACACTATTTTTTCTACTAGCATGCGGAAAAAAACCCAAAAGTTAACATAAAGAAACATTTCTTATTAAATACATATCAACAAATTAATTATCATGATTTGACATTCATTTGATGAGGCTTATACCAGGGCCATTAAAAAATAATTGAAAAATAATTTTTTTTTCTATTAAAAATTATAGCAGAATTATAAAAAATTTATTAATTTTCTAGAAATTTGGTGAACTACATTCATACAAATATATATTTTAAATATTCAGATTTCAGTATACTCCCCAAAAACTTGACAAATTCACTTTTCCGCACTAGCGCGGAAAAGTGACTCTTTCCGCACTAAAATGAGTGTGGAAACGTGGAATTTTCCGCACGCTAGTAGAAAATAGTTATTTATGTAACTAGTGTGTAAAGTAGCCACTAGTGCGTAAAGAAACATACTTTACGCACTAGTGCGTAAAGTAAGTTAAATTTTTCTTTAGAAGAGTCTTTTTATAATAATCTAAAATAACATCATAGTTTTATAAAAATATTCAATTCCTGAATATAAAATACAATTGCTTACTCTAGGTATAGTCGGAAGATCTCAATTTAAATTTTAAATGTCAGATTCAATTCACAAAGAAATGTCAGTCACTCACCGCCAACTTATACCTATTTACCGTATTATTTCCAGTACTCAATAATTATTTAACAATAATTATTAGGTTACTTTACCGAATTCTATTGGTTTCTATCTCCAATTTCTGAAAAAAACTTAGATTTAATATCTGTTTATTATACCTATATTTTTATAAGACTAGATATCTATAACTACATACATATTGGAATTTTTTCTTTACGCACTAGTGCGTAAAGTAAAACTCTTTACGCACTAGTGCGTAAAATAAAGTTTTACGCACTCGAAAATGTGTCTAAAGTACGTACTTTACACACGGTAGTAGAAAAAATATTTTATTTCACATTTTACCAGAGATGTGATCTACTATGAATGGACCTTAATAAAATTTGACAACGTTTTGTAGTCTTAAACTTCAAAATATTAAGCGTTTTCGATTATTTACTTTTGGCTGCTAGTAGCAGCTCGTAGTGACTGAATTATGTTCGTTTATTACCGGGCGTGACGCCTAGTCTTACTTTCCCCTTGCCCCTTAAGCACATACACGGACATTAAATATTTGACGTTTGTCCGGTTTGACGTTTATTTAAAGGTTAAGATTGTGCCGATAACGATTTAATACGATTTAAACCTTACAAAAAATATCTAAATATACAAAATTTTATCATCAAAAACATTATAATTGAAAACTGTTCTCCAAACAACACAGGCAACATTGGCACATGTCAGGTGGTTTTGAGGATCCTAAAAAATCGTGTTCGATTTGCTCAAAAGTCGTGACGACTGAGGCGTCACGCACAAGTGCTTGAAGCCGAAATAAACGAAAGCAACAATTATTGATTGTCTAGTTGTCATATTTTTTTTCGTTGTGTCATATATAGTCTAAGATCCGGCTGCAGGATTAGTGCGCTTATCTGTTTTTGCTCAAAACCAAATTTTTATGTATACCTACCTATTTATAATTAGAAGAATATATATTTACCAGGTTGCCTTTCAAAATTTGGCCGCCAGTATTTTTAATTTATTTTCGCAAAAAACTTTCGTTTACTTGTGTTTTGAATAAAATTACGTCTACATCACGGTAATTTATATGAAGATTTTAAAAAATCACGGTTTCCGCTGCTCACCTGACCGCACCTCTTCGCAGCCAGGTGTAAACAGGTATGATTTCGATACACTTATACGTTCATAACGTATATTTATTAATCATATACCAAATTAAAGTTAATTTTTCCCTATTTACTATCATATATGGTTGCCTAATTAAATCTGCCCGCAAATAAGGGCTGCTGGTGGTTAAGAATGACAAATATTCAAGGTAGAGTGAAAGAGAGTTAGCGCGTAACATCATTTATCAGACGTAGATTGCGATTGCCGGCTGTGTGAAGCTTTTAAGCCATTGAGCATGCGTTTTATATTTACATTGTTGTTTCATTTGTCAATCTAAAAACCATTAAATTGATTAACGTAAAATAAAATTCATAAAGATGAAGTCGTGTTTTCTGTGTTACGAAAAAAGCAGAGTACTGGACTTTAATAATGCATCATTGAAAAAAACATAAATATCATGACACTTTATTAACAATTCAATCTACTAATGATTCTGGATATCACACAGAGTGTCTAAAAAAAATGACAGTTCTAGCAAAAAGATTAAGAAGAATTTGAAGAGTTTTGCGAAACACAAACCGTGAGTAAAATTTAAATTGAACTTAAGAATAATATAGCTTATAGTTACAAAATTAATGACAAAGTGCTAACATTTTTCTTGAATTTTTTCATTATAAAAAAAAATTACTGCATTTTTCGAAAAATTAATTAATTCAATTATATCAAATACAATTAATTTTTTTTAATTTGCTTAAATGTTCAATTAGCATGTAACAGACGATTAAATACTTGAACAAAATCTAATAAGATATTCAAACAGTACTTTTACAATAAAATATTATTTTACTTAAGTCACCTTGGTTTTAAATTTTATTTTTAAATCAATATTAAATATATTAATCTGTGATTTTGAAAAGGAAGGCATATTTTTGGAGTATTTATGGAGTCATTTATTTATTACTCCCCGGTGGTTGAGAACACTAGCACTCGACGCATGCTCAATGGCTTAAATGACGTTACACGCTAACTCTCATTCACGCTACCTTAAATATTTATCATTTTTCACCACCAGCAACCCTTATTTGCGGTCGGATTTAATTAGGCAACCATATTATGATAGTAAATAGAAAAAAATTTACTTTAAATTGGTATATGATTAATAAAAATACGTTATGAACGTATAAGTGTATCGAAATCATACCTGTTTACACCTGGCTGCGAAGAGGTGCGGCCAGGTGAGCAACGGCAACCGTGATTTTTTGAAATCTTCTTATAAATTTTCGTGATGTAGACGTAATTTTATTCAAAAAACAAGTGAACGAAAGTTTTTCCCAAAAATAGATTAAAAATAATTCAATTAGAAATACTGACGGCCAAATTTTGATAGGCAACCTGGTAAATATATAGTGCTTTTCAGATAAAAGTATCCACCTTTAATAACTTTTGTAATACTGGTATTTAGAAAAAATCCAAAAACACGTCAATTTATGTTGGAAGGGGCAAGCATTATGGCTTATTTAAACTTACTGGAAAAGCCACCCCCTCACCCCTAGCAGCATCCCCTTTATTTTTTTAAATTACTTTTCATATTTTTTATGTAAAATTTGGATACTCCTCTTTGAGCTGATTTCAAAAATGTATAATACTTGTAGGTTAAAGTGGTTAGTTTATGAGATAAACAATTTATCTTTTAAGAGCACAAATTTTACTTATTATTTACTTTCACCTTATTTGCCTGTACTAAAATGGGTTGTACAACAGTTCAAACTCTTTAATCTTTTTAACTGTGCTATTTATTCTACTTAAAAAATCCAAACAACAAAAAACACTACTTTTTATTAAAGTTTGACATTGTCAACTAGAATTTGTAGTCACTATTGATAGTGTAATTTGATACATTATTTATTTTGTTTCTCTGAAATGGTTTACTCTTTGCAAGAAAGAATTGAAATTGTAGGTTTATACTACCAAAATAATAATTGTGCAAGAGCTGCTGCTAGAATATTTAACGAATTACATGACGGAAGACATGCAACTCATAAGTATGTAATTCAACTGATGGAGAAATTTACCACAACAGGGTCTGTTTGCAATAAAGTGCATAAGCGAGAGGGACTCGTAAATAACGAAGCAATCCAAGTGGCAATCTTAGGGCAAGTCAGCTTAGAGGCTCAACAACCCCAATCGTTGTCAACAATAAGTAGAGCGATCGGTGTTTCATCTTCTACAGTTTTCCGAGTTCTACATAAATTCAAGTACCACCCATACAAAGTTAAGTTGGTGCACGAGTTGAATGAAGATGATTTTGATCGTCGTCTAGAGTTTTGCGAATCAATGACGCAAATTATCAATAACAATCCACAATTGTTAAACAATATTTGCTTTTCTGATGAATGCTCATTTTCATTAAATGGCTTAGTAAGTA
>CAJUYH010002788.1:0-37229 GCA_910591685.1 Galerucella tenella
TTTTTTTTTTTCCACACTTCCGTGGTAGTTTACACACAATGGTGTATGATTTATATATATATATACATTGCCATGTGTGCATTCTTGTCTTTCATCATCGTATAACTTGAAGAATTGTGCTCTCTGTGCATGTAATTTTCGATTATTTCACATCGTTGACAATTGGTCTAATGAACACATAAATATACATGGTTGCTCATCCATCTTCACCTCGAATTTTCATCAATTACCAAGTGAAACTGAAAGGGTGATAGAGAGAGAGAGAGAGAGAGAAAGAGAGAAAAAGAGTGCGAGAGAGAGACACAGAGTCTTTCACACTTTTCGTATATATTTATATAAAATGTATCAACTATATGTTCGCTTGATAACAAAAATCTATTGAATTAAATTGAATTTGGTATAGGTGCATACAAATATATGCTCTATATTGATGCTTCACATATATTTTGACACAGAATCAATTTTATTTATAGCAATGAAAAAAAAATGAAAGCTGACCATGTAATAATTGTTAAAAAAAAAAAAGACAAGCGTGGATTTAATTTGTTGATCATTTTGGTTTGTCTTCTCCTTTATTTATCGCATTGATAATAATAATTTTCTAATATATATTTACCTTTATATCAAATGAATAATTTTTTATTTCTATGTTCTTTATTCAGTTTATTCATTCATAAATTTTTATTATTATTATTATTATTATTATTATTTATTTTTTTTCTCGAGATTGCAAGTGGAATCGATGTAATGTGGGGGCCGTTTCTTACGAGCCATCTCGTTATACAGGTTTTACGACATTCATGAGTCGACATTTCGTTGATCTTCGCTATATTACTATGGGGTAGTTGCCATTTCATCGGAGATTCTATAGGTACAGATCTTGCGCAACTGTGTTTTTACTATATAAATGTCGTGATATTTATAGAGACTGCAGAAAAAGTACACATTTGGTTTTAGTAAGTTAAAGATATATCGAGCATCGGTTTCGCTATAAATTAAAGTAGTTCTGTAGTACATATATACGTTCTTTTTTTTGTCTGTTTGTTGAATTCGTCTACAGAATACTAATTCATGGCAGTTCATTTTATCGTGGCATAGGATGGCTGCCATGTCGTAAAAACTGTTTACTTTAGTTTTCACGAATAGCAAGCGATTTATCTATTGCACATGGCGGCTATATATATTATTTGCCTTTAAAAAGTTCATGTAACATAAAGTGCCAGTGTGTTGTGACTTTTCTCGCAATTCCCCATTGGGTTTTCGATATTGTCTATTAGGTTAACTTTGATTTGATACAACTTTGTACTTTTCCTCGCTAAATATTGATATGTATTTAAATGATCATTCATTATTTTATAAAGTATAGAAAGCTTTTATTATTTATTTCGAAGCTCAGACATTTTTCTGAATATTATCTCATTTATTTTTTTGGCAAAGTTAAATAAGAAAATAATGTTATTATTATTTTTTGCAGTATATAGTTGAACAAGAGTGAATTTTTTCATTTCTCGTTTTTAATCCTCATCTTTGTATCTCTCTCTCTTTCTCACGCGCTCTCGCTCTCTCTCTTTCGCGTTATTTGTTCGTGATTTTGAAAATGAGATTGCAAGTATCAATTTTTTTCATTTTTTTTCTGCTCTTCTTTTTATTGTGAAAGGGGATTTTAAAGTAAAATGTAAATAGAAGAATGTTGAAAAGACGACTGGGCAAACGTCAAAGCGAATGAAGTTGCTGCAGACAAAGGAACGATATATAGATATACGTACATATTATTATGAGTGTTGGTGGGTGAGAAAGAGATTCTTTTTTTCTTTTTCACGTTTTTGGTTCACTTCTTTTCGCTTTTTTTTTTTCGGAGTATGTAGGTAGGTCTGTCTTTATATTTGTGTGCGCAGTCGTATTATTATTAAAGTTACAGTTTTTTTTTTATGATATATAATTAATAGATGGCTTATCCAAACTTATTGACATTTGCAAAGAATTTTTATTAATCAATTGGGTATTTTTAAATAAACTTCACATACATTTTTTAGGTAATTGACTTTTGAAATGATGAAAGAATAAATGAATTCACTTAAATTACTATATTTTTTAATTTAGTATTTTTATATTTAATCTGTGTGCAGTGGTAATGTTTTTTTTTGGCCAATATTCAAGTGCAATTCAATTCACTGTGCACCCCGGGGACAATATTTTATACCCATGAGAATTATAATATATTGAAGCGTTAATTTTTCCTTTTTTCAATTAATTTTTCCCCTCTTGCATTCTAAATTATCAATTCCATTATGTGTCATTTTATTAATTCATCATTTTGCGGTATGTGTGTTACAAACAAATGAACTGTGTTTATAACAGTGCACGGTTGTAAGGAAAGAAGTGGAAAGAGAGCAGAGAGAAAATGTGTATTTTTGTTTTTATATTTATGTTATATGAATTGAGAAGGAGAGGTTTGATGTGGAAATTCATTTCATGCTGCCAGCAGAAAATTTTAATGTGTTTTCTTGATAAGCATTTTCCACGAAGTGATGCGCGACATTATGGTGAGAGGACGCGCGCACGCGAAATGTAGTGTTGGTGTTTGTTCCCTCGCGCGTCCTCATTTCTTTGTTCGTTTCCTTCGTTTTCAAGCAAAATCTTTTTTTTTTCTTTTTTTTTTTTACATTTGCCTGATGCTCATCCTGGGCGTTTTTATTTTTCCTCCACTTTTTTTTTTTCATCCTTTCTTTTGTTGGCACAGAAAAAAACATACAGATATACACCTATAGCAATTGAAAATATTCATTTGTTGCGTGCGATTACAATTTTTTCATCTTTACAGTTTTGCATAAAGTCGCTAATGACACATTGGCTGAATTTCCTTTGAACTTTCCGTATGCTATTCACACACAATGTAACATTCGGCGAAATTTTACAACTGACAAATGCAATTGCATTCACATATTTCGCGAACACGAGGGTAACGTTTGGGCGGTTGCGGCAACATCGACATCAATTGGAGAAACGGTGTCTGACTCAACACCCATTGCTACTACTAAATTGCATTCATTACTCCATTAGTAATATAATTTTTCTCCTCAATATTCTACATCAATGAATGATGTTCTTTGAATATATTTTCCTTCCGTTTTGTCAATTCAATGATGAAAAATTTTCTTCAATTTTGACAATTAATATTTTTTTAATCTTTTTCATTTCTATCAATGAATTTTATTACATCTTCTGTTTCTTCTTCTTCGCCTTTTTTTTTTTTCGCTTTATGACAGTAATGAGGTTAAACATCTGAATCTGTTCGGCTGCTATAACGTTGTCCCACGGCATGCAATTTATGAGGACAATGGTAACGCGCTCGTGATTACGAACGAGGATTTTCTCGGGATTTTCTTCTCTCACTCTTTATTTTCTCTCCTAATATATATATATATATGTATATATATCTCCTACATTATTCCCTTTTTTTTTCTTTCATTTCTTCTCTTTCCTAGTTGATCGTCAAGGCGTTGAAAGAAAAGTCGTTTGAGCCCAGAAGCATTTTCCAGAGTATTTTCCGTTCTCTCCATCATACATACATATATAATCTTTTTCACATTTTATCTTCTTCTATTTCTTTTTGTTTTTGCCCCGTACGCCTTTGACACAGTTGATCTCGTTTGTCTGATGCAGCCGCGTGATTCAAGATATTTTTTGCCATGTACTTTCTTTGTTTTCTTTTTTTTCGCTAGCTATCTTTGTCTCCTTTTTTTTTGTAATCTTTATGATTCTTGGCCTTTGCTCGCCAACTGATTGGAGGTAATATCAGACTGGTCTATACATACATACCTATATACTTACACTAATGTCAAAGTAGAAGAGAAGAAAAAATTATTTACATTAACATATTGATAATTGTCACATATTCAAAATATAAAGATATATAAATTAATGTTTTTTTTTGTTTTTTTTTTTCATTTCCTACTTCTCTCTACTGATTCGTCAAATTGTCGGGAATTGATTTTTTTTTTGTATTATCTTCCGCTGAATTGTGACTTGTCGACAGACGTAAAATGAAAAGACGAATAACGATTTTACCGTGTGCACGAACATACATATATATATATATAGAATGAAGGACGCGCGCCGGATTGCCGGGCGCCTGAGACACGTATAGCAATACCCACGGGTGACAACGTGCCATTGTCGTGAGCCAACACTCGGCTTGGCGGTCGCGCGCAATGCCAATATAAAACGTGTAACAATGTAAAAGAAATAAAAAAAAAAAAAAATATGAAAAGCGACGGTATCGTGAGTGTGCGCGCAAAAGTGCAGCTCGAAATGAAATATATGAAGAAAGAATTAGACATAGACAGATAGATAGAGAGAGGAGGAGAGAACAAAATATGAGAGACGGAGCATTAACTGCGAAGAACTATCTGTGAAAAAATTATTTTTACAATAAAATACTATAGGTAACATTTATTAAACATTGTAGACGGGGTCAGGGTTTTCTCTATTATATACTTGTATTGAACATAAGTATATTCTTTAAGTTTTCTCACTATAGATATACTATATATATATATATGTATGTGTCTATGTGTGAGTTGGAAACAAAATGCGCAAAATGGGCCACGCAATTGTAAGTCAATTGACGAGAGCCGGGCACGCGAGATTTGTTCGGATTATCGTGGATTAAGAGCAAGGATGTTTATGTATATTTGAAGTTGTTTCTTTTTTTTTTTTTTTATGGAGTTGTGTCGAATTTAAGTAAATTTGTATAGTTTAAGTTGAAATTCACACAATAACTATTGCTATCTCTTCATGTTTTTTTTTTATTCATCAATTCAATTTATATTTTTCAAATTAATAATAGAATTATTTGAGAATTGCTGTATTTAAAAATAATTCTCTCATGGTATTATAATAAATTTTTGTTTCTTTCTTGATTCTATTTTATTTTTCTTTATTTTCTCTTATTTTCAATTTTTATTGAGATGAAAGATAATATATTATTTCTCAAGGGTGTTGAAATTTATCCGACATAGAAAAACGTTTATCAATTCGCAATCAATTAATTAATTACTGTGTCGACCACAAGCCTGATATATATTTTCGTTAGCGAGTAAATCTTTTTCACCACAGTGAAAACGTCTCCCTGGGGGCTCACCCAATGTTGAGAAAGTACATTGGTACGTAGAATAAAAGAAGGAAAGAAAGAAAGGAAGATAGAGATAGAATGAACAAGAGATAAATAAAAAGGGAGAGAAAGAGGAGACAGATTGAGTGAATTACGACAGAATCTCTTCAGCGCGGCCATTCTGTGCAAACGCCATACCCTTCCACACATACACATGTATCTATCTATATACATATATAAACAGTTGATTGCGGTGACTATTCGATTGTCGCCAGAGTACGATTTAATTACTAACGCTTTGATTGCGGTGTGGCCAATGTGTGCACGATGTTATGTGTAAATGAAATTGTTCATGATAAATGTTACAACATATTTATTTGAAAAGAAAAAAAGATATATAAAAATAATATATTCCATTTATAAATTTTGATTCAAGATACTGTAGAGAATAATTTCCATCAAAAATAAAAAGGGAAAGGCAAAACAGAACAATTCTCATAATTATAGTTGTATTATCGCGAAACAAATGCAATTGATTTGTAACAAATCATAAAATATGACGATATGCACTAAAATTTCGGTTGCATTGCTGCTTTATCAATTGTTTCTGATTGCGTTCCACAATTTCGTGTCTATAAATATTCAACGTAGTGATTTGACAACAGTTCCCATACAACAATTATAGAACTGTACTATTTGAAATGTTAATAAACATTACTGAGGTTTCATAAAATAACAAATATATTCTCTTTAAATTTGTCTTCATCAATTTAAATAATTGTAACATCATTATATCACTGTTGCATGAGAAATGAATTTTAATTCATTATATTTCATGAATTATTGTATATGGAACTGGATTATAAAATAATCCACTCGACAAAAATATTAATAATTACAACTAACGAAGGCAATTAAAGTTGACGCGTATATATATATATATGTATGTGTACTATTATTAGTATTATTATTACT
Organism: Galerucella tenella; assembly: GCA_910591685.1. Lineage (NCBI taxonomy): Eukaryota > Metazoa > Arthropoda > Insecta > Coleoptera > Chrysomelidae > Galerucella > Galerucella tenella. The sequence continues at coordinate 6,089 of CAJUYH010002788.1, forward strand.
ATAATTATTGTGAGAATGAACACATTACTCAAGACTTTAATCTGCGAATATAGATGAGATACATGCGGGCATATGTTTCGTACCACCGAGAGTGCCAATGAGTCCACGGACACGTATGTATGTATTTAATGAACAACAGTGAGAGAGCATTAGGGGTTTAAGAGAGATAGAGATGGTTAATTCAACGGGTTTGGGTGTTCAGGAGTAGCGTGCTTCCATTCTCTTATGGGTCAGTTGGTGTGATCCGAGTTGTAATTAAAGCCTTCATCAAACTAAGTAGAAGCTAGCCTCGTTCCAAAGCTCTTTTCACCCTCACAGCCATTATTTTCACTACCACCATCATTCACAATTTATATACATCTATGTACTTTTAGTATTTCGTCTTTCTTCCTATCTATCTATATATATATATGTGAGTATTTATAGGCTTAACTGCAAGTGCTTCGCGTGTGTTTTTTATTCTATTTTAAATTTGTCGCTCAGCGAATTGTATAAACGGAATAATTTTTGATATACTGTGAATTTAATTTTTATTTTATTGTAATGGCGGTTATTGTTTTCTTTTTAATTAGACCTGATGGATTTTTTCTACATTGAATTGATTTATTGTTTGTCTGTTGGATTATGTTCAACTGAATATTTTAATTTGGAGATGAAAAAATAAAATAGGACTTTTAATTATTATGGGATGAGGCAATGCCGAAATCTAAAGATAAATTTTTCTTTATAAAGTCGCAATTTCTTATTGGCTGATTATTAATTATGTTATATCAATGGTGGATGAACTGATCAATCACTAATTGTTAGTTATTATCAAATATATATTTTCATTATCGGCAAAATTATCTCATTTATTAATAGTGAAAAATATATGATATTCGAATTATCTCAATCTATCGATTTTATAGCAATGTAAACAATAACATATTAAAGGCATCAGCAATTCATATATAAACCGAATAGCGATGAATTATATCGGATCAAATTGCATTTATATATATATATTTAATACCAGTAGCCATTATTCTGCACGTATTGTGACATAAATTATTACTTTTCATTTCATAATGTATTTATTAATAAAATATCCATATATTAGAATAAAAATTTGTAGCAAATATATCACAAGGTGAGATGCTAATATCAATAAAAACAGATAATAATACTTAAATACATTCAACAAAAATTAATCCATTATTATTCGTTATTTTTGTTCTCTCTCATTAACTTTTAATCCCAATTTAAATAACACATATATATATATATACACATATTATACGTTATAACCAGCAATGTAATCATGAAAATAACGATTAAATTTTCATCTATTGTCTCTCGCTATTGTCCACCTACACGAATACGTTTTATTTAGTTTATAAATTTCTAATAAAAATTAAAAAATAAATATATATATCCGCACACACATACACATTTATATTAGCTAATTATTCACGTGAAAAGCTCCAAGTTTGATTAGCTGTACATCCACGATTTCATCCATTAAACACGACATAATGGATACACGCACATTGCGCCTACATATACCAACTGTATTTGCATTCATCCGCATGGATAGTCCATGGCAATATCAGATAGAAAAGGATTGAAAAAGTACCGATGGAAACACGAACGAAGAAGGAATGAAGCGAATGTATGACGACGAGAAAAAAAAATACATATACCATTCAATGCAATGTTCCTTTATGTTTCACGTGTCATCGTGATAATGTATGTATACCCATATATTCATATATATCTCTATGTAGATGTACACTTTTGGAACCAATACTCCGTTCATTCATGAATGCTATATATAGAAGCGTGAAAAGACTTGGATATCAGTTAGATATCTATAACCTGCTGGTATGCATATTATTGGACGCAAACACAGCCACGATCTAACGTTGCTTAAAGGAAAGGCATATATAGAGCGAATATGCTTTGATATATATTACCTATATGTGCATAAGCATATGGGTGAGAAGGTATATTTGCTCATGTTCAAAATGCATCAGAGATATCTATAGATGTGTATATATACATATTTATATATGTATGTGTGTATGTGGAAATGTAGATGTTGCTATCTATAGTCGGCAAGAAAGCCAATATGGAGATGAAATCGAGATCTTGGTCAGACGATACATTCAATTGAAAATTGGATTGAGTGAATGCACTATATAGATGTATATAGGGGACGAATGACAAGAAGGAGATGTCAGAGAGAAGATGAAAAAAAAAAATAAGAAAAAGACATTTGTAATTCTCATGGTTCACTTCTTGCAAGGAATCAAGCTCCCCTTTCAACTATCTTTACGTCTATTCTTATACATATTCTACTTTTATCCTATTCGTATTGACTTCTTTTTTTTTTTATCATTTTTTTTTCTGCACTTTCAACAACGCATTTTCACTACTTTTGTATATATTCTCGATATGTGTGTTGGTGTATGTGCTACATATGTTTCTTGTCACGTTCACTTTGTCGGCTTCATCGACTTTGATTGTGTTCCCCGCGTGTCTGCGTCTGTATCTATATATATATATATATATATATATATGTGAAGAAGTATATCACTATCAATGGCTTCTTCTCATTTCGTGAGCGGAATGAGCAACTATCTCGGTTTGTTGGTAAATAGATTGGCGCATGAATATGTGTATGGGTGGTTGTATTATATATCGATTTGAATGAGTTTGAACGTGTGATTGGAGAATGGAATGAGAATAGATATACAGCAATAAATGAATTAATGAAAAATTGAATTGAATAATAACAGAGTGAATTTCATTCACTGAAATAATTCATGGAATTTTTTCTTCTCTTCTTTTCTACATTTTGTTTTCACTTCAATTTAGATATTGAAACGCAATATCATTATGCTATATTAGAGTTACTATGTATATATATGTATGTATATTTAATGAATCTGATCGAGACGCTAATAGAAATTCTCATACAATAATGAACCTCTGATATACGTGTAGACTTGATCAAATGTACATTACAGATAGATACGATATTGCAACTTGATCAGGAAATTAAATATTAATGTGACATATTTGATATGTCTAAAAGTATTCTCTTTTTTTTTTCTTTTTTATGATGATCTAATACAATAAACGGTAAATATTATTTAAATATAGTGACACAATAAATTTAAATGTATGTGAAATAAAAATTAAAAATAAAATAATAAGTAAATCTGCAAGTGACAATAAATATTTTTATAGAGAATGGAATTGGCGGATATTTTCCCCTTCACTATTTTGTCGTTTATTTTTGTCATTGTAATAATAATTAAAAAAAATAATAACATTAATAATAATAATTTTTTTGATGAATGATGAGACGTGGGACATTGTATATAGGGTAGTTTTGGTTTGGTTTGCTGACAATAATGACGTTTTGGCGCACTGATGGATGAGGGAGTTCGGACGTTAATTAGTCATATACCTTACCGGTGGTCAAACTAATCTCCATGGCACGTTGTCGATGGCCAAGCACCTTGAATTGAGGCAGGGACACCTCGTTGCTGACGCCAACGCTGACTGGACCCTCATTCCATTTGTAACGGATGTCCCGCATTGTGTATCCGACTGAAAATGAAAGAGAGAACCCCCTGCGGTTGGTACATACCTTCGCGGAACCCGCGCACAAAACAATAACTGCGCAGGCAGTCCGAGGGGGTCTCCACTTTACACTTACCTTACACACGACTCATTAAAAAACCCCAATGCAAACACAACAACAACAATAATATTCAGTAATGAAATAAAAAAAATAAATAAATAAAAGAAAAATATCAATAAATTATCGGCGTTGAATTGACAATTTTTTTTCGCAACAAATAACTGTCCTCTATCATATGCCATTGTACAATTGTGTGCCAAAGTTAAAATAGTGAAATTTTTGTATAATATTTAACGTTTCTAAAGCTTTCACTCGCTCTCTATAATTCATATACTTATTTTATCAATTTGAAAATAGTATATACATGAATGATATATATATATATATATATATATTTTTTTTATTTTCACGTTGGATGTTTATGGGCACCGGAAATGGTTTGATAGGATTCACGGAGCTTCTTTTTAGCTGTATATACATGTAAATATATATATATATATATATATAATAGTTGGAAGAATGAGATAGTGAGGGACAGGGATGGAGAGAGAAAGAGAAACGGAAGATATACATTTCGATAAAGAATAAATCCTGTGGGATGAAGGCTCGTCCACGCGTGAACTAACGACCGGAAGAATGTGGAAGCTCCATGGGGATAAGGGTAGAATCGCGTGTGCGCTTTGCGCATTCATAGAGAAAGAAAAAAAAAATATATATATATATATATATGTGAAAAAGTGAGTGAAAGAGAGCAAGAGGGTCACAGTAAAAGAGAGGAAAATCAAGGGAAAATAGGGGTGGAATGAAAGGGAGGGTCTTAGTGGTGCAATGGTGCGGAAAATAAAACACTGTTCAAATCGTGTGTACACATCGGTGAAGGCAACCAGAGGGACTCTCCAAAGAGGTCTACCTCTCTTTCTTTTTTCTGTTTTTTTTTTTTTTTTTTCATCTATCTTCATCGTTATTTTGTGCTCTTTTATATATTTATTTAGTTTTTCATTTTTGCATCGATTATTTCAATCGTTTCTATCATCTCTGTTTCCTTTTACTTTCTTTTATTGCTTACTTTTTTTTTTCTTCTTTGAAAGCAGGAAGAGGAAGGTGGTGGATTTGACGAAGAAGATGAAGAGGTATAACGTATGTTTTGTGTTTGTTTGTGTGATACAGAGACAGAGGTACGAGCATTTACGAGAATCTGGCTGTTGCATATACATGTATCTACCTGTAGATAGGTGTATGGTTCTCTGTCGTTGCCTGTGCCCGAGCACGCGAAATTGCGGCAGTTCCACCTCGCTCGAGATGCCGACCGATTGAAGGCCGGCGTTCCATTTGTACCGAATATCGCGCATTGTGTATCCAACTGCCAAGAGAACAAAACACAAAAATCTCCACTCTAACGTACAGTAAAAAACACTTAGGGGTGATTTTTTTTTTTTTTTTCCCGTTGATTCAGGGAAAGTCTAATAAGTATAGGGGTATTAAATATGGGGCTGTCTGTGTGTGATTTATAGGGAAGGTAATTTTCTCTTTATGGCGGAATCAACTTAACTACATTAATGCACTGGGATTCTGTATAGAACAATATGAAACATTATCACAAATATTCAGAGCTTTATATTGGAATTTTTCAGTTAATTTTGTATTTCATATTTATTTATTGTATTTCAATTTTCAATTGATGAATATTCATTGATGAATATTTGTGATAAAACGATCAATCGTTGATCAAGATTTACGTTCAGATATAAAATGAAAGAAAACAATAGAATTGATTACTGTACAATGTCTGAAATATTTTTGATAAACGATTGTATGAGATGAAAATATTTGTAAACACCAATTTGATATACAAGAAACATCGCGACGAATTTGGAGCGAGAAATTCTTTATATTACAAAAAAATAATAATTGTTATATTTTCGATTTTTTTTCCTCTTGTAGTTTAAATTTATTCATTAGTTTTTATTTTTCTTCGCTGATTCCAACTTATCGGCCTCGCGCAGTCTCTTGTATTCATAAACGAACGATAACATTCCTTCACAACCAAATCCCGAGGTTGCAATCGTTATATCACATTCCAGGATTAGAAATGGCATTTGGCTTCAGGCATCTGCATAGCGGACATTTATCAGATTCTAGATTAAGTAATCTCGAGTATTTCTGATTAACTTTCGTCTGGATTGGACTTTGCATCAGTATTAAAGAGAAGAAGAAGACGAAGAAGAAGAAGAAGAAGAAGAAGAAGAAGAAAAAGTGATAAAAGGCGACAATTTCCTCTCTTCTATCTCTTCATCTGCAACAGTCAAACTAAAGTCCTTGTGAATTTCCATTTCAATCGATAAAGATTTTCACCACTTTATTTTCCTTCTCTTATATACATCGCAAAAGAGAATAATCGAATTGATTTGCTCACCAAATTGAATTAAATTCATTTCAATTGTAATTCATTAAATATATATATTTGAGATTCTATACATAAATACGATAGACCAAGTGATAAAATTAAATGACAAAAAATATATATATATATTTATACAATTTATTTTCTTGTTACATTTAATTTTCAAATTTATTGTAATTCATTATGCAGATACCAGTATTGCCCAATATTATTATAGAATTTTAATACCATTATTCAATTGAATACTTCAGAGTATGTTTGATATCATATTTTTTTCGTTTCTTCGTTTTTTTCATAAAAATATATTCCTGGATTGGATTAACATGCCGAAAAACTCAATGAAAAAAAAAAAAAAAAAAAAAAAAAAAAAAAAATCAGTTTTTTCATAAAATTTATAAATATATAGACATTTACCAAAGGTTATACACATATAATAAAAATAAAACGACAACGTGAATAATACACCGAGGAATTTTGGTATCCCGAATACTTTAATACAGTGGTCAAGGACCACAAAAAAGTATACATGGAAATAGATTAAGAGAAATAATGAAAGAAACAACGAGAGAAAGAAATAGTAATAGAGAACAATATTGATATTGAAAAAGAAATATTTCGTGCAGGCGTGCGGCAGTGATTACTGCAATTCAACAAGCGTACACAAATAGCTCTGGGGGAATTTTCATGAGAGACTCAATATTCCACTGCTGCTTTTTTTTTTCTCCTCTATTATTGTCGCGATGAAAGAAGAGGGGAAAAAAAAAAAGAAGCGGCGCACAGATATATTTATTTATATATGTTTATAATTTCGTTGCTTTAAACAAAATCAAACGAAATGAAAATCAAATAACAATAAATAGAACGGAATTCAATGCTCATTTCATTTATACCGAAGAGAAATAAATACTGTCATTGGATCATTCATATATTTCGTTTATGTTTCATGATTGATAAAATAATTGGCCAGTAGTGAGAAAAAAATAAATAGATAAATAAAGAATATGTTTGACACACTTTGTTTTGACGTAATTGCATCTACAGCAACTGGGTGTTTAGTACGTATATATATGTATATATGTATGTATGTATAAAGTGACACTCGACATTTTGCCTGGCAGGAATGGAAACTCTGAGTGCCATACCTATATACGTGATCCATTGCATCGCGCAAGCTCTTTCTGTTATACATATACACACATAGATATACACGTGTATTATATATACATATAATCATACACACCAACGCCCTCGTGTTCAATGACACGTGCAAACCCTAACGAGTGTGAGACATGCACGACAGTTGCGAGTCTGCCAATATTTCACAGCGATTTATCTTCTCTTTTTGCTCATTTGTGTTTGCAACCAATCTTTCATTATTATTTATTTTATTTTTCCTTTTCACACTCTGCACACTTGTCAAACCAACCAATTATTTTTATCTGTAAAACACAATCTTTTGCTATTAAAACTATTATATAACTGGTTTAACACGTGTCGTAAACAAAAATATATTTATATTTATTTGAATATTAAAATATTAATGATGAAAAAAGGAATGAATTTAATATTAATAATTCACGATATTTATAAATAAATAGTATGGATAAAATTATTTATATTTTACGTATAAATACTTTATACATATATATATATATATATATGAATATAGTAATTTAAGTATATATATATATGGAGTTTCTCAATATCTCGAAAAGGTGCATGCAGACTCGATGGCAATAGTTTAACATTCACTATTGGATATTACATAGAGAAGCATCGCACATACAGTAATAATAATGTAGTTTAGTAGTAGTAGAAGTAGTAGCAGTAATACCATGGCAAAGGCCAAAGTGTAAGGCAAGCACGTAATGCAATAAGCTTCATTTCATGCTGCAGTTGGGAGTTGCAACTGAGATATATATATATATATATATATATACTGAAAGGCACAGTTATGTGGTTCGGTTTCTGTGCCGGTTTGCGAAAAGTTTCTCACTTGATACGACATGAGTAAGAGAGTTCAAAGCTCCGTCGGGCAAATTTCACAAAATACCGACTAACGCCAGTATATATATATATATGTAGCAACTTGCGCGACGTCGGTTGAGAAGAGCAAAAGATTTTAAGGCTATGTTTAGGTACATGAACTTTTTTCTTTTCATTTTATTTGTTGCTTTATTTTTATTGTTAATTTTTCTTTATTTTTATTTTCTTTATACAGTTTCTCTTTTTCTTTTAGCATCAAGTGTATATATATATATAGATGTATATATGTATATGTGTTAGGTATATGTTGGTATATAACTGGGGGTATTTGACGTCATTTTGCGCGCAAAGCCGCTTTAACCCCGGTGACGTTCAGCCCCTCTGCCATCTGGCGTCAAGTTGCTTGGTGGAATTAAATGCTCCCGGCATCATCAACTCCTTCTCCACTTCCTCTTTTCTCCCTTTTTCTCTCTTTAACTATTTTCCGTTTGTTATTTTCAAGGTTTTGCGAAAATTAGCAGCGGCGACCAACTAATTTTCAGATTTTCTTCACCTTTTTTTTTTGTATTATGATATTTATTTACTTTTTCTTTTTTTTTTTTTTTTTGGTCTCTGTTTATTGTGGATACTTATAAGACAATTTCATTTCTCCCTTTTGTTTGTGATTAAATTCTAATTGTGTTATATTTCTTTTTATTTAATTTTCAATAATTAGTTGAAAATGAGAAGAAGAAAGAGGATATATTCACTAAATTTCAACCAATTTTTCTACAGTTAATAACTACTTGTGAAGTATATTTGTTTTCGTTTCTTTTCTTTTTTTCTTTTTTCATTTTTTCTATCTTAAATATCTATCACATGCTATATCATGCCAAATACCAGCTACAACATTACGACAACTAAAATAATAACAAATCTAAAAAATTAATCTACAATTGAATTGTTCATTAAGACATTTTTTTTTTTCGTTCTTTGGCATAATTAAAATTGATAAATAATGATGAAAAATATAATTAAAACTGACTGGTTCACGCATGCGCTGGCTAGATGCACAATGCGTCATAATTCGGTTTTTCTCGATATCTGTCAGTCGGCATCGGGTTGCGTAGGCTCCTCAGGGTTGGCCGTCGTCAGTGGCCTACGTCCCCGGACACGAGGCTCAGTGCTGTATAGCGGATGCCATCTGGCTCATATAGTATGGCTTGTTTCTTTAATTTTCATTTAGTTTTTGCATGATTTTTGTATGTTTTTTTTTTGTAATTCTCATTGCTTCGTACATGTGGCAAAAATAAGAAAAAAAAATAGTTAAATTTGGCGACAAAGTATAATGGCCTATTTAAATACAAAAAAGGGGCTGTCGTGTGTGGCTCCAGTGATATTTAATTTTTTATTAAACAATTTATTTATATATTCAATGGAAAATCACCTATCTGATCATATATGCAGTTTCCTTTTATTTATTTGATGCTACAAATTTTTTTCATAATTACACAGTATTTATGTCAATCGATATTTAAATAATATAATTATTTTTAAATGACATAAAATATTGAATCACCAGAGCCATTTTATTGGTATTACACAGTGGAGACCCTTCGGAATATGCATAAAAATATATATATTTGGCATTAATAATATCGTAATAAATTCATCTATATCGGCATTTACCTCTATAGCATACAAATATATAGAAGAGTAATTAATTAGTTGAAGAAAATTTGTTGAAACTCAAAAAATGAATTGCAATGCAATTGTCAACCAACGTAAATATCGTGAATAAATTTTCCATCCATCTTTAATTTTTTTGTTTATATTTAATTTTTACATTCCACTTGATGTGAAGAATTGAAGGAATATTCTTGAAATCATCTTGGAAATTGATTGAATTTTTTTATATCCTCATTTTTGTATTCTCTCGAGCATACCGGACATTATGAATTTCCCCGGCGGTTGCAAACAATAAATTTCTAATAATGCTAGAATATAAAAGAGCCAATCATAGAGTGCTTAGCAAATGTCTGCGGTTACACAGTACACAGAGGCAATTTCATATCCTTCAATATAAATGAATTCACGTTTTTATATCTGATTCAATTATTGATCATATAAATTGTCACGTACATAGAATAGATATATTCAATATTTATTATGAGATGAGATCGCTGCGCAATCTTTTATCTTGAAATTTTTCAAAATTATCAATTTTCTCTGAAAAGTTTTGCGACAATGTAAAAAATAATCATTTTATTTTTCACACTTCTATCTTTTTCATGAATTATTCACTATTTCACGAGAATATTACTAATAACGATCATATATCAGCAATATTATCTGATTAATGTATACACAATATTGTAGAAAAAAAAAAATTATCTGTAAAATCAAAAAAATCCTCATTGAAAAATATTCATTATGCAAAGTAATAAAGTAAAAATAGCTGAATATAATGGAGTTATTTCACGCGTTCCCACACTCATTACACTTATATGTATTGATGATATAATCTTTTTTGGTATAACTTGGATAAAATTCGTATGCCAGCTGCAAATCGCACCGGGACATTTCGATTGTTTGCCAGATTAAATAAAAAAATATATATATATATATGTATGGAAGAAAAAGGATCCAAAAGTAGTTCAAGTGTCTCATTAGTTCGGGCTGGTAAGAGAGAGGAAAAGTGTACGACGGTAGAGCGGTGAGTGGAAACGAATAAAAAAAAATGAGAAAAAGAACGGGGAGAGAGATGAGAGAGAAAGTGAGATGAGTTGCCCTGTCATATTTCTGGATGTTTTCGTTTCATGAGAAAATTCAATTTTTCAAGCGACCCACTGGCCTCAATCTTCGGGAAAAACGTTTTGACATTTTTTTTTCTTCTCGTCCTTTCTCTTTACGCTTTTTTTTTTTTTTTTTCTTTACATCATCTCTGTGTACGGTGGCAACTTTGCAGCGGGATCTGATTTCATCAAGTCTCAAACAGTAAATTCAAATATCTATATACATATATACATACATAGATACTGTCAGATCAAATGTAATTTTTATCTCTTAAAATTTTTTTTTTTTCATACACTTTCGTTTGGCGTCAACACATCATAAAGACAATTTATGACAGGTATCATTGTCAGCAAATATTAAATGCGCATTTTATTATTATTCTGTCTATATGTATATATATATGTATATATATATATATATGTATATACGAATATATATACATATATATGAAAATTAATATGTTTTCACGCGTGCTTTGTCCATTGGACGAGAAAGCATGTGCTCATAGTTGGCTGCACACTCGTGCTATTTAGTATTATAGTTGTACAATCGCATGTATGAGAAAACATGTATGACGGACGTGTATATTTTTTTTTTGTGAGTGAGTCAGTGAGTTTTGTGACGGTAGAAGAGTGACGAATAATATATAACAAAGAAAAGAAAAACTGTGGGGAAAGAAAGAGAGAGAGAGAGACAGCGAGATAGAGAGAGAAAAAAAAATAAAGAAAAAACATTGAAAAAGGAATGTGGAAGAAATGGAAGAATAAAAGTATTATGTCTATTTGAATATGTTAAAAAGAAAAAAGGGGGATGGAATAAAAATGAAAAAGATGGGCTTTTGTTGCTCGCCGATATAATATACGTATATGTATAGTACATATTTGTGTATATATATATATATTTCGGTGTAGATGTATGTGAATCGAAATGAGTGTTGTTTCATTGACCTGAAAATGAGGTGGAATTTTTGGATGAACAGAAAAATTCGCATTGTAATTATGTCGTGCACATTTTGTTTTTTTTTTTTTTTTATTTCGATAAATTATTCATGTGTGCATGGACCAAGTATATGTTGTGTGTTTGTGTGTGTCAGCGTCTGTATATATGTAACATTGTGAAAAAGAAAAAAGAGAAAGACAAAAAATAGTTCCATATTAATTTTGTTCATCATTAAGAGAATTTCCGCTTTTTTGCACATTATCTAAAATAATCAATTCATTATATTACGTCTGATCATTTAGTCACTTATCTACTTACAACTTTCGATCTCGATATGACACAATTGCCGATCCATAGGAAAATATTGAAGATTCATCGGACACGAAGCTGTGATTGTTAATCTGAAACAAAGAATCGTAAAATATACAAAAATGAAATGGAAAGTGAAAAAAAAAAAAAAAAAAATAATAAAACGTGAGAATAATTAGAGAGAATAAAATTCTGAATTTTTGCATAAAATTGGGGATGAAAAAAAAAATAAAAGTGACATTATTACTCAGCAATAAATGCTTCGAGATTTTGCCAATGCCTCTCACGAAAAGTCACAAATAGTATACATACATATATGGATATTTTTGTCAGTTGAAAATTCATCGCAGTGGAATATTATTCACATTCATTGCATAAAGTGCATATCGCGCTTGATGAAAAACGTTTGTCCGTTGGCATGTTCCCCTTTTAAATATACCAGCTACGGCGCCAAAGTGATATCAACGAGGGCTGGTGTGGTATCATATAGTAAGCGCACATGGTTTATATGCATAAATATACATGTCAAAAAATATACATACATACATACATACATATTATAAACGCGCTCATTCTGGCTCGCAGTCTAATTGCTTGTGATGCCATTCTTATATCCCTACATTCATTTTTTTCTCCCTTTTTCTTTATCATATCGGGCGATTTTTTTTTTGTTTTTTTTTTTGGCACAACTTACAAAAGAACACGAATTCCATCAACAAAACAATAACTAAATATTGATAAATATAAAAAATTTCTCCAGACTGTTCCCTCAAGTGTTTCCTTCAATAAAATTTGTATCCATCTTCAATTATTCTCCATACCGTATACACATAAAATTAATAATGGGAAATATTAACGGAGAGCTATTCGCATTCATAGGATTTATTTTATTGTGAATCAATTCATCAATGTCTGTATGGGATTATATACATTGACACATTTGGTCCAATCGCAGTCTCGCTGACGTCATTCACCATGATATTCTCATCCGTTTTCAAACAGAGCTCACGAGTGCACGTTATCGCTATCCACTAACCCTTGCTATGATGAATGCTATGGATGGCGCATGTGTTTATTTCTCCCTCTTTCATTTTGCTTCGTGAATACAATCTGGTCTCCGGCAGTTTATATTATATATATATATATGTATGTGTGTGGCCACACGCTAATCCAACTTGGTGCGCACGAATAAACATTGCCACGACTGACCGGTAGCGATATTTAGCGTACCATAGAATCATTCGCGAAATTATGATAACACTATATAAACTTTACACCCATTGCATTTCCATTTGGGCTATTGTCGTTAATTTGGATTTTGCACAAAGTGATAGATTGCGGTAATTTATATTTGTGATCGACATGTGCAATTAATTCTCGTTGAATTATGTGGATACCGTTATAATAATCTAAAAAATTTATATTGCGGTTTAGATGATGGTATTGTATAATCCGTATCGATACAAACATTAAACACTAGTTTAAATATAAATTGTTTTACTTTGTAATCCCAAACTATTTCCAATAATTACATATTTAATTCGATGTAATACAGTGGTGGACAAAGAAACAAAAAAGCAGGTAATAATAGCTGTTATACATATATATAAGTAAATATCTTCGATGAATTTACAATAAATATCATTTGAAAAATATTGAAAATAATATAAATGTTTGTATGAATATACTCATAAACATTAGCCAGAAACGTTTGCAGTTGATGTGCGTTAATATTCACATAAAGTGGAAATGGTTGGAGGTTTTGTTGGATGAATCCGAAAGGAGAAAAAAATTTATAAATATATATATAGAGTGTATGTGCACCTGGTATAGAGGGCAACCGGCACATACGTGCATATATGTGAAAGAAGAAAAAAAAAAAGGCAAGTTGCAGCAGGTCGTTCTATGTATGTAACTGATAACGAGACCGTCACACGCAATCCAACGTCTCACATTCTCATATTTCTCTCTTTTCTTTCGCTCTTATATGGTTTTTATTCGCTCGTCAATCATACATTAAATTATCGTCAGGATTCTAATCCACTTGCGGGATATATACACACACATATATATGTATATATATATATACCGATAGTCGACCACTCTTCATCACATCGGTTTTTTTTTTCTTTTTTTTTCTCCCCTCTTCATTTCCTTTTGCATATATGCGAAAATGCACTTCTAAGAATATAATGACGGTCATTCGGTTGCCATTCCTCGTTAAGCTATTATACTGGAATTGTTATGTGAACATGTTAAAAGCAAATATCATATACCACATATTGTGACCTCCAAAGTGCAGCAAAAGATTTTACATCCGGTTATTTTCACATATGTATTTGTGTTCGTATAATTCGTTTTATTTTATTCTTTACCACATACTTATATAGTCCGTTCGCATTTTTTACCGCCTATACCAATATGAAAAGCTTACGACCTTTCTCAGCATCGTTGATGGTACATATATATATATGCAGATAGATATTATACAAACACACATAAATTCATATGCACTTCACATATATATATATATATGTATATACTTAAAGGAATATATATTCAAAACGTTCCTCAACGTCCGTGGAATTTTCTCGTTTGCCAGGCATTTTTCCTTCTCGTGAAAGACACGCGACAACCTTCCTTCCCGTTCAAAAATTCTATGTACCAAGTTTTTTTCTTCCACATCTTCCTCTTTTTCCTTTCTTATATTCCAACCTATCTCGTCACGTCATTTTACATTTTTTTTTTTCGTTTTATCGGATAACATTGAATTTTATTATTTATTAAATTTTTCAATTTTAAATGGTGATTGAGTATTTTCAGCATGAAGGTAGAAAGAAGAGTAGAAAAATTCTGTGAATAAATTGAATTTTTAACCAACATATTTATTTTCTTTGTTTTCTTTAGCTTTTCTTATCTCTATGTTGTATTTGAGAATGAGTATGATGCATTTTTTTTTCTTCTTCATTTGTTTTGATATCATATCGCGTTTCTATAGAATGCGTAAAGAAATAAAAATTTCGGTAGCCATAATGTTTGATTAGTATCGGAGACATTGCAGAGAAATTCGGCTGAAGCTGAAGGTGCAGTAGGTCGTCTATATTTTTAATCATCTCTAACGACGGTTTCCTAATTACTCCCATGTGATTTTATGGGGTCATTTAAATGATTGAGCCTTGTCCAGTTATGTCTACTCTATGTACACATGGATATATATTGAGTATTCCACATTAACTCAACCGTAGTCCGATGCAAATTCCCAATGATTTTTTTCATTTCGCATGTTTCAATCGAATAATTGTAACAAATTATTGTCAAATTTGGATACTAATATTGAACAAATGTATTCTATATTTGCAAACATGGAAATGAATAAATTTCATTGCTGTGCGAATAACAATGAAAAAATTATTTTGATTAAAACAGCGATTGGCATGTATTACGTGATGAGTGAGCGAGTTATTATGGAATACTACCATGAATGCCTATACGTATATGTATACAGATACTGTTGTTATGTGGAGGGGGGATGGGAGAAAGGGATGAAGTGAAATAGTGAGAGAGTTTGACTGGCTCAATGATGGTTTATATTTTTAACAGATGGGTCAATATATATATATATATATATATATATATATATATCTAGCATGAGTGAGAAGTGTTTGTGCACTCTGTTGCTTAACGAATGATGAATTTATCATCTCCAGAAACAAAAAAAGAAATAAGACACAAAACAAAAATAATCACGAAGAAATGGAAGAAAAAACATAAAAGTAGAAAATGCTTTTTCGTTTTTTTTCGCTTTTAAATGAATTACATTTTTTTTTTCACACACACTATTTATTAAAATACTTTTCCATGTTCACTTGGAGAATAATAAACAATAATAATAATAATAGAATATGATTATCTTAACAGAATAAATGAATAATTAAAAAAAACACTGTATGATCATACTATTCATCACTTCATATTATTGGAGAATATTTTTAATTGGATATTTTTGATAATTTGTAATTGCGAACGCGCCCATACATATATGTTAATTATCTATATTGCGTGCTTGAGCCACAAATCAACACCACAATATCCATATATCTACAGGATAACCTGAAATTTGTGGGGCTTGGACGGGTCATCGCATACCTACACATATAATCACATACATATATGCAATGTGTGTTGGAGGATATGAGAGAGGGGAAAAGAGAGAGAGATAAACAGAAGGAGAATGTATGGGGTTGCACGCTCGAACGTTTGGTGAATGCCATGGACGAAAGGACACGACACAAAATGGCACCAGAGCAGCCGAGCGTATAAGTTAGATATGCATGGCTTCTGAATATAGTCTTAACGTTAATACAGAAATACTCTTGGGAGATATATATGCTGTTCTGGGCCCATAGATGAGCATCCAAAATAGGATTAGAGTTAAGACCATAAATATGTATATGTATACACTTATATATTTATATATAGATATAAAGGGAGAAGGAACCACGGCAACCGTGAAATGAAAGTGCAAAGTATATTTAAGTTGTGAAAAGGCACTCGAACATAATTTTATATTTGTTTGAATTTCAATTTAAGACGCGAATATCTGATGGAATTATTAATGAATGAACATCTTTAACGAGAATTACTGTCACGTATATGTTAATGTTGGATTTTGTTTAATGGTTTTTCATTTTTAGGTAGATTTATCACTGCGAAAGTTGACACATTTCTATTTTTATATTTTTATAAGGGAATAGGCAACAAATTTGTTGAGAAATTTTTACTATTTCTGTGTTTTATCATTGAATTCGGGTCTTTATGGACTTGAATGCTGCAGTTAATTTGTAATATATGTTTAGAAGTTTGATAAACTTCCAAATAATTTCTGAAATCTGAAAACGTGAAGATATGAAGTTTGTGAAATCTGGAAAACTAATATGTATATTATTCTGAATATCTGAATGAATTTTGTATTTATTTCAATTAACATTCGTATTATTTACACTCACCGTATACTTCGTGTGATACTTCCTGAATGGTGTATCCGAATGAATTCGTTGCTGGTGGTGGCGATGTGAAAGTAAGACTGCTTTTCATTCACGAAAAATGTGTCTGGCACCCAAATATTTTTTATAAATTCAGATCCAACACTCAATGTCTCGACGCCAGGCCTTTGTTTGAATGCCAGTCGTGGATCAGTCCAAAATTGCCGAAAATAAAAATCGAGCGTGAAGTCCTGTATGTGGTAGTGACATAGAAAAGTAATAAATTTTCATTAGTTTGTGATTTTGTTTATTTTTACGTTATTTTTTCATTATTTTTCTTTTTGATCAAAACTTCGTTACGAAGCCAAGTAATGAAAAGGACGAATATGAAGGAAATAGCTATTGAGTGATAGTGAGAGAGGGAGGGTGAGAGAGAGAGAGAGAGAGAAAAAGAGAGATAAAAGGGAAGGGGATAAGTTCATCTACATAATTTAATATTTGTTGCATATAAACAAACAACAATATGAATTTAATATTGAATCAAATATTTTTGAATTTAGATTAACTGCTTTATTCTCTGTCTCTCTTTGTTATTTCCAACAGATATGTATTTTTCAATATATTTTATATTTTATATCAGAGAAATATATATATAGTAATCCAGCAACGAAGCCGTCGCAATTTCTATTTTATTCAGTTCACTCATTTCACTATATATTTATAATTTTTCCAATTCGTTTCATTCCCACAAATAAATTAAAGTTGCTACTTCAATTTTACAAGCTATGAATACATGCATTTTCATCTCGGTAATTGCATCCATAATTAATTGGAATAATTAATGAGAAATTGGGGACGCAGCCTAATTCTTGCGACCACTTCGTTAGTTGGACGTCGACCAAATATTCAGTATAGAATTTACTGTTGTATAAATGAATAATAAAAACGATAATCAACAAAATTGATAAATAAAATTCTTACGTTTCAATAGTCATAATTAAATGAATGAAAAAGACAATGCAATATAATATTTAATAATTAAATAATAATACAATAATAAGTAAAACTCATAATAAAGTTGGCGATTGTATGTCGTGAATTTTTATTTTTATCGCTTGTTATACTTGTAAGGTCGCTCACTGCAATAAAGATGAGACCGCGAGTGTAAATAACTTTACGCAATGTAGCCGGGGCAATGAAACAAAAATTGTAATAATAATAATAATAATAATAATGATAATAGACAGAAATGTATCGTTATATGAAAGATTTCTTGTATGTCGCGATTTCTCTCTTGACAATTACAACTTCCACACAATTCAACTATTTTAACAATTTAATGTCGTAATGAGGAAATAAAATGAATGGTCGAAATTTTCGCATGAATGAACATCCACCACTTTTAACTTTCAATCGTGTTTCACCGACGCGCTCGCAAGAGGCCGCATCACTCGTCTCACGTATACCGTTAATTCATGACACGTGATCAGTTGATCACTCTTCTAACAGCTCTTTCCTTAACACTCAATCTTTTTTCCATCATTCCAACTGACATCAATACGAGATATATTTAGGGGTTGTAACTAAGAATGAGTTTTTTAAATTCATCTTAAATTAACCGGACGTTATTTTAACTCTCATGCAATATATTTTCACCATCAGTCTTGCGCGCGGAAGGCACTTAAGAATTTAACTTCGATAAACGCAAGATCGACTTTATTAATCTTTTCACTGTCTCACTCACTCTTAATCTTCAGGCTAATTTTAACTTAAATTTACTTTTCTATTTTTTTTTACTATCACTACTACCACTACTATTACTATTCTCCCATTTGAAGCAACTTTTCGCACTCTATATACGCCAATTTAACTAATCGACTTTCAATCTAATTAACTTCAACTTATATATTGTGTTTTTTTTTTATAATACTTTTCATCGTGTTCATTCATTTTTTATTATTATTCTACAGCTTCACGATCGCCAACTTTATGAGTATGATTCTATTTTAATTTTAATTGCTATTAAATTAAAAAAAGTAATATGTATGAAGAGTAGAAAAAAAAAAAAGAAAAAGAAAATCAAATAATTCATGTATGTTTAAAATATAGAATTAGTTTAATATTCTGTGTAAGTCGATGATGATTTTATATATTGAATGATCAAGGAAATAGGTTTATAAGTGATGAGAAAAGTGAAGGGGGTATATAAAGGAAAAGGAGCGAGTGTAATGCAGAAAGAAAATAAGTATACACCATATACGTTTATGTTTATGTATAAGTATATACTTGACAGCGCGATATACAAGGGTTTGTATATATAGAGGAGAGGAAAGTGTACTCTGGCGTAGTTAACAAAATATTCATGCTACATGCATGGATCTTCGTGCATATTTGTGTGCACACATTCAAATAACATAAGTCTACATATAAGTATATACGTATATATACTTTACATACATAGCACGTATGTATGGATATACGTTTGCTTAGACATATATATGCAATTCTTATGCATTTTTCAATGCCTTTTGCTTTTCCTCCTTATCTGCATCGCATCCTATATATATATATGTCGTGAGTTGATGTAAAATCCATGCTCGCGCCCGGTTTCAACCACAAAAAACGACAAAACACTTTTTTCCATATATCAATAAACGCCATTGAAAATTGCACTTTGCTTTTGTATTTTATCCACATATAAATCATTCATCTTCTTTTCGTTTTTATTTATTTATTTATTTTTTCTTTCTTTCCAGTTTCAAAGCTCCCTTCTCTCCTTATTCATCCATAAAACAGAAATATGATTATCATATTTAAGTTACTTTAATCTTTATGCAATCTACTGCGTCATTCACTATCAAAGATTTACGGATTTATTCATGTATTTAATAATAATGTTGAGATTATTGTGTATAGTTTTATTTTTTTTCGTTTATGTGTTTATGATGCAATGGTGTATTATTTTTGTCTGGTTTTGAGTTAAGTAATTTCACTTGGTTGATGTTTTATGATTATGGAGGTTTATATGCAAGTCACGGAGAGTGAGACAAATAGTGAGAGAGAATGAGGGAGAGGGGGAGAGAAGCTTTTCTCTAGAGAGGTAGCCATAAAGCCATTTCTGGATGCATCTCTTGGCAAAGCGCTCTAAACTTACTCTCAGTTTGCCCGACTTTGAATGTAATACATTCCGTGAACTTCCTTCGTGTCCTCTTTTCATTTCTATCATTCTTCTTTTTTATATTTGTATATATTTTTTTTCTGTTTATATGTATATATATATTTATTCGCTACTTCCGCTTTCTAGGGACGAGTTATTTGCGCCTTAACTTGGGAACTTGGAAGCTGAAAATAGTCACGTCGATTTATCGCACCTTGGGAATGAAATTAATTGGATTGTGGAAATAGGACTCGACTCGTTGTAACTTCTTCTCTTTCGAGTTGTCCACAGGCGATGGCGTTTGATTACAAACGTAAGAGATGTGTATCAAGGTACTATTTGATGTCTGAGTTTTTCGCATTAGATGCACAAAGAGGATAGAGTGTAAATGCAACGTGATGTTGAATTGAGTGTGATTGAGAAAAGTTAAGAATAGAATAGTTAGACGTGAACATATAGAGAAAAAGTTTTTGCACTATATGGGATTGTAATTTTATTTTGTGAAAACCTCTTTCACATTCTCGCGTTTTGTCTTTATATATGTATGGATATCAGAGCTTTTAATAGGTCAATAGAGTTACTGTGTGAAGTGCTTAATGGAACTTATGCGGTTTCGACATTTCTCCCTTCACGCTTCCGTTCTATATATTTGCACTTTGGCATATCTTTGCTATTCTGTAACAACATTCAATGCGATACAAATTGAATTACCCTCAAGATGTCATTATTTTTCATTTTTTTTCTCTTTTCTTTTATTTTACGTCATATCAGAGGAAAAAAAAAGTTCACAAAGTGTTTTAAATATGATTAAGATGAAGGAGTAGAGGAAGACGAACAGAGAAAAAAAAAATCTACAACTCGAACAACTTTTTCAATCTATACGGACTTAAACTTTTTATTTTTCCATAACGAAATTAATTTTTCTCGTCTTTAAAGACATTTTCTTTTTCTCCTCTTACTACTCTAATATAAACAAGAACAATTAAATTTTTCTCTGCTGCTCTTCAGTTATCGTATTGAAAAATTGTCTTGAAAGCAAACGAAAAAAGAACCAATTTAAAGAAGACAAATGACGATTCGTAGATTTAAATGTTTCAAATTTGTGAATTATTTGGAAAGTTCGCTATGATTATTATACAAAATTAATAACTAAATAATTCATCAGCGTGCTATGAAGATTTGATGTCTATCTCTATCGAAACTGTGAAACTGAGTCGACCGCACCCCGTGCAAGCACACCATATACATACATATATATAGTACAAGAAAGGCCATGTGGTTGCGCCCGATAGCGCAAGAGAAAATTCGATACCGTGCGAAGGCGAGCTTTAGTCTCGGCGAATATCCTTGGGAATTCCTTGAGGCTGGTGGTAAGAGCACGATCAACCGGGAAGATAACGAAAGGATAAGGGGATACGCGGGAAGAAGAGTGCAAGAGAAATTGGATGAAGTGGAGATATAGAAGAGAAACGGGAGGCAGAGACGTCTTCACTATTAGGGAGACACGCGCTGACTTTATGGTTGTCTTGGGATCTCCAGAATCTCAATGTATTTCGTATTCAACGCTGATGTTATGCCCCAAATCATTCATTTGTTGAACAAAATTATTCTCACTAAATTAACGTGGCGAATTTCAAATTAAAATGGCATAAAGAAAAAAATAAACGCAAACTCCTTTCATAGAAAATATATTGTATTTAAAATGAACGAATTGTATTAAAAAGAGTGAAGTGTTATTATCACAGATTGTACGAGGGAATGCCGTAATATATTTTACTTCTAACATATATACATTATAGTATTTATCATGAAGGTGAAGTGAGAATGACTTTGAGTGGGACCGGCAGCCAAACACCTAAAAAATGGACCCAACTGCATCTGCCATTTACTATTTTGATAAGGTGTACTCTGGCTACTCTAACTTGTCTGCAAGTAATCGTTTCTTTACCCTATATACTCTCTATCTAGCGTCGTTACTCGCCACCACTTCAATATCCAACGTATAACTATATCTAGAGCATAAACTTGAAAATCTAACAGTATTTTTATACCTTTTCCCTCAATTCGCATCAATATTTATGTAACCAATATGTTACCTATACTCCGTGAAGAAATTTAAGGATAGAGCTTTACTTTTTAGAAAACAGAATCCAAAAATAAAAAAATAATCAGGAATTAAATAAGTATATATCAGATGGGGAGATGTAAAATGGATTCTTGTATATGTATTATTGTGTTGTTACATAAGGATATATATGGCGGTTAGTGGATCGTTTGCTTTGGCGTGCGCGTGGCCGCGTGATAATTCTCTGGGGTAAGAGACAGAGAGTTTGTTGGGTGGTTTTGGGGATGCTAGCCTCAGTGATCTGGTTTGCCGCGGGTGGCCCGTTTGGCGACTCTCCAGGCGCACTGCGGCCATGCCATTTCTCTTATGGCTGGCAGAAATCCCCGGGAGTTCTTGAGCATCAACCCCTGAAGAACACGCTCGCGCGCGCCCCGCCACGTTCGATGGATACAGCTATGCCAAGCACAATAGCACGCTAACGATGTTCGTATAATTCATCAAATATATATATATATGTATATTATAAGAAAATCTCTATTTGAAGGAACAGCGTGTAATTATAGATATATTATTGGCGTCGATTATTTATTGACGGAGCAAATCGAATAATGTGAATAAACTGTAAAGTAAATTATTAGTTTTAGGGCAAACTATTTCTATTTATTGTTGTACAAGTATACTTTTTGAATGATGGGTTATTTTATATTGAGTTTGATATTTATATTGAAATGTTAGATTGTATTTAGCTATTGAGAAACAGGATTGTCCGTAATTTTTTTTTGTTTTGGACTTTATCTATAGGATAATTATACATAGATATATTCATTAATATTTCCAAATTTTCAATATATCATTTTAATTTTCAATTTAAAGCGAATTCGGTAATGAGTCGAGTGAGTTACTATGGAGTATTTCATGTTGAATAAATTTTTTTTACAAACAACGATAAATTGACGATGTAAAGGAGAGATATTGTGTGCCGTCATTTGCAAAATAACATCTGACATCATATGTATATAATTTTGCTGTGACTGTAGGAAAAAACGAATAAAAAAAAAATTACTGATGTTTAAGTTATATATTAAAGGGAGCTAGAAAGTAAAAAAAAAAGATAAAGAAAAATGGAACAAAGAGCTTTAGCAAAAGATGATCACTGACGATAATCTCTACGGAAAGAGAGGACAAAACGCAAAAGGGAAATGGGGCTGTGTGTTATACGACTGATGCGCTGTAGTATAAATACACAAAAAACGTTGACAAGGGTCATGGGAGATTTGAAGGGTGTTAAGTGTAATGTTACTGTACTGCTGTTAGTATATGTGTGTGTATTTTGGTGTATATGTGTTTTAGTAGACGTTTTGCCAGTGAGTATTTGCGGTGAGAAGAGACCGAATGAAACTGGGGCTGGATAAAATGAGAAGAAAAAGAAGATCGATGATGTCCTGGTGGTGAGGATACGTATCATTCCACATCGTCTCGTTCTCTTTTCTACTACCATCTGCCATTTCTCTGTTGGCCGGATCTCAATACTCTCTCCCTCCCTCTTCCGCTTTTTCTCTCTCAAAATTGAAGCGTCGTCTCGCGTTTATCGGAATTTATTTCCAATCTTCATGAGAACATTTATGAGTCGCGTATAAGAATTCTAACATTTTTATTTCTATATTGGCGAGAATAAATATTCTGTTGAGTTATGAGTGGTTGATTTTATTTCGAAGTTATAAATAGGATTGTGTATGTAGTTCCTTTATTATTTATTATTATTATTTTGTTTGTTTCAATGGTAGTGACATATTTTTTCATTGAACAGTATTGTTTACTGATTATCGTAATAAGGGATGCGATGAGGCACAGGCAAAAGCGTAGACAGGCGGCGTAAGCTTACCAGGCACTTAAAACGTTCGTTATAAAATTAATAATTTTTTTTATATTCTATTATTTTTTTCATGTGTTTCTATGGTTAGTGTGTAAAGCTTCAAATATGTGTAAGTGTTTATTTTTTGTTTTTCGGGAAAACGTTCGGATGAAAACATTTGTATTTATATTAAATAATTAATATTTCTTTTGAGTTTTCCCGCGAACGTATTTTCCCAATTGGTGACAATTAAAAAAAAAATATATATAGATACAGATACAAATGAATGCACAAACGCAATACACAATGAAATTGTACATTGTAAATTTTATGCACGCAAAATTTTTGAAGCATACACATGACGCGGCGGCGACCAGAAGCGCACTGCACACACTGACAATATTATTTCGTAACAATTCGACTCTCATGTCGATTGTTTATATTTTATTATTTATTCAATCATTTTTGTCTGTTTGTTGCAACCCGAGTCACGTTCCGAGGTTTTTTTTTTATCTATTATGATCTTTTTATTATTATTATATATTTTTTTTGCAATATCTCTCTATCTAGCTTTGAGGGTTCTCGTGTGTCGAATGCAATTCTGTATATATTCTTATTCACAAACATATTGTCCACACACATAACCAAAATATCGTCTATTAATATTTAATAAATATCGCAAATAAAATTTTTGATTAATTAAATCAATAGATATTTATTTTGGCTGCATAGTGACATTTATATGATATAGCAAAAGGGAATATAGACAGGATGACTGTCTTGAGTCAGACTGTATATGAGGATATATAAAATTTTTATTGATATCAAATATAATTTTGTGGGAAATATATAAATGGAAAAATTATCGAAGCAATGGACGGGAAATTCGAAGAAGGTATTCGAAAACATGAGAATTCGCGAGTCACGTTCCAGGTGACAGTGTCGACTTGATTTGGTTTCCGCACAGGGCTCAACACCTGGGGTCCAGTCTCGTACATTCAGTTCCAAATTTTCGTTCTCTCTCTCGCTCTGTATCTATAAATATATATATATTTTATATAAGTATAGATAGGCAATAGATAGCAATCTCTTGAAATCGTTGTTTCTCATTTATCGTGTCTACATATTCATTTTTCATTTATTTTCATTTCTATCCATATTCTTTTGTCTCACTCTTATGAAAATATTATTGTTAAATTTAGTCGTTCACGTTGAACTTCACATTGACAATTGTTCTGAATTCCACTCGAGATACTCTCATATCAATACAGGATCACATATTGTCACAATTAAAAAAAAAAAGAAAATAAAAGTTCTCGATCAAATTACAATTACATTATAATTTTACGTATAATCATTTCTAATCATTTCATTTTCTTCATTCGATATATAGTTCGATATAATTTATCACGAATTTATTTTTGAATCTGAATGTACAATCCGGAACGTCAATCGAAAGCTACAGGAATATATATATTCATATAATAATAATAATAATAATAACAATAATAATACACAATATTATAACTAAACCTAAAAATACAAAAAAAAAAATAAAATAAAAATAAATGAGTATATTTGTATTAATGTAGTTTCGATAATGATACTGTTTTTTTTTTGGCCTGCGGAGCTCGAGTAATCCATCAGGCATAAATGTTTTTACGTGAAATATAATTACTTAATTGAGTTGACATAATGAATATTCTATATATATATATATATTATTATGATACAAAATTTCAGAAATAAAAATATAAAACACTGTGGTATGTTGTTTTTTGTCGACATGTGTATGTGTGTGTATATAGTGCGTAGTGAACGCGCAGTGAAAAAGTGTCATGAAAGTTGGTTGAAAATAGTCACGGAAATGGAGCGATGAAGGGGGAAAAAAAATAAAAAAAAACAAAGAAGAAAAATCAAACCGAGAAAACGGGGAAAAAAAAAAAATCGTAAAAGACGTGAAAAAGAAAGAAGAGTTCGCGCTGCTCTCTAATGAAATTTGGGTGCTAGTGCCAAGCCCGAAGAAATTATCTTTGACTTCCGATCCTCCCCCAGGCGAACGTAACGAATTTCCATTAGTGGTTTGGCTCGTTAGAGCGACTATATAGTGTAGACGACGCCTGAAGACGCGCGTCGATCGAAGCGCCACTATAGTTTCATGAGGCTTAACTCTAGTCCTCTATTTCGTTTCATTTCCTCTCAGACACTCTACACCCGCGTCACTCCAGTTGTCCCATACCATTTTGTGTTTACCATTCACCGTCACTGTACATATATATTTATATAAATGTATATGTATATGCGCTCATTTACATCAATAGAGGTACTGTAACTATTAAGGGTCGCCCATATCTCTCCATTCCGGCGAAGATTCAATAAACCACGGCCAACTGAGATTTATTCAATTTTAATCGATTGTGCAATGTGTTTAGCAGTTGTACACCTTTTTGCGATTTCAATATCGAAGACACATCAACGATAGTGTTTATATGTATGTTAGAATTATGTAGGTATATGGTAGTAATTAAAATGAAAACAACCAAGACAGCTTAACAATTGCCATGTATAATATTTGTGTATTATTAAAAAGCAATTACATGATATGTAATATCATGAAATTAATTTGATAATGATCTATAATATGGAACATTTTCCTTTAATTGATAACTCGAGCTCCGCAAGGATTTGGCCATGCAATATTTAACACACCACAATTGTTCAAAAAGGTTTCAACCATATATAGTAATAAAGGTGGACAAGATATATGTATATAATATACATATAATTATATATGTATATAATCTTGCGAAGACTGCGGAACGTAGCAAGGTTCCCTTGTAACAGTTCAGCCAACCAAACAGCCGTGTGACGAGCTAAAAATATTGTTAGTTTACAAAAGGCCATCAGTGTATTTATTTTATTGTTCTCTTGTTAATTTTTTTTTTTGTTATCTCGTTCTGCCAACACACATAGTTTTGTTTTTTGGTTTCATTTCATAAAATCAGTCACGAGCAAGCATCAACACTGCAAAAATCACAACCACAACAGAGATAATGACAAAATAAATTTGTAGATATAGAGATAAATAAAAAAAATAATAAAATACAAATACAACCATACGGAATTGAGTTAATATGTATGTATAGAAACACAAAAAACTTTATATTATTTAATTGAGGCTTGCTCGCAAACCTGAGAGGTCACGAGGAAGAAGAAAAAGCAATATTGGGAATGTCTGTTGTGGAATATATGGGGTTTTTAGTGAGATCTAAGCAACTCATTCGGGAATACTAATCGTATATATCCTGGGTAGTTTTATCACCCGATAGATGTCGCTCGTTCGCAGAGAATTATTGGAAAGGATATATTTAGTGTCGAAATAAATAAAAACTTTTTCCTATTTTTTTTATTTTCGTATTTTATCATAAAAGTTTCTAGATGTTACGATTTTGATTTAAATATATGACCAATTTGATATATAAAAAGTCAACAGCAATATCAAAATTTCAAATGTAAAATAAAAAATAAAAATAAAATGCAATAATCAATCATGTCAATAATACTGTAATAAATTACTTTTCTCCGTAGAAGAAAAAAACTTGAAGATATATTCATCCGAAATTTTATAAATATTCTATCGTATGTTGTTTTTTCATTTTTCTTTCACTTCCGAGATCAATAAAAGCTCTTTGATAACCAGATTGCCGGCAATCGCATCCCCTCAGAAAAAAAAAAAAAAAAAAATAAGAAAAAGAACGTGAGGGTGAAGAAAATAAAATATAGAAGAACAAGACGAAGTGACGGGTGGAGAGAAAAAAAAAGTAGGTCGATATACGTGTGGAAAATGAAGAGACGTCAGTTGATGTCGGTATACATACAGAAGTTTTATAAAAATATAGGATGTTCCATTTTGAGATGAAGGAGAAATGATTTGGAAGGAAGAGGGCGATGTAAAAAGGGCCCCTTTGAGAACGCGATTGACGTGAAAGAGAGCGAGAAAAAAAAATTGTGTACATCGTTGGAAGGAAAGCGGAAGTGAATGAGGATAAAGACAGGTTAGATTGATTCAGCGAGCGAGTCAATTTGTCGTGAGTATTTTTCTTTTATACAATTAAGGGGATTAACACACTGTACCATCAACACTTCGGACACTGAACTGATGCTGAGGACATACATGGTCACTCCAACTTCTACTGGTGGACCTGAAATCAACAAAAATACCAAGCGCCTTGCTGTCGTTCTCATTTCTCCAACATATAATCCATTTACCCAAAAATTTTCTTTTGTATCTTCATTATCATTATCATCATCATCATCATCATCATCGTCATCATTAATATTATTATAAACATCATCATTATTATCATCATCATCATCATCATCATCATTATCATTATCATCATCGAAGCCGTTTCTCCAATTCTTCTAAATATATCCCGTACTTTTAGGTCATCCTCTGTGAAACATAAATATATCCAAGATAGTAACCTAATTCTATATCTTTTAATTTTGTCATTGGGGATGAAATATATATTTCTAATCAATCATTTAGGTTTTAATTAAAGACTAAATGGATACGACCCTTCAGTACGGGACTTGACGCAATCAGTTATGTATGTATATATATATATATATAATATGTGTATGTGGACGAAGGGGAGAAATGAATATAAGATCCCTGAAACGAATGCCTGTATGGAGTGAAATTGTTCACACCCTGCACGGAACCAAATCAACGGGACTCGTTGGTTATCCAGGCTATAGAAAAAATTTTTATTTATAAAACAATTTTGATTAAATATCTTAAATTTAAAATATCGTAATTGTCATTTTTCACTTTTTCTTCTTTTTTTTTTCTTTTTTATATCTTTTATTTTTTTTTTTTTGTTTAATTTATTGTCCATTTTGTTATTCACCTTCAGTTGGTTATGGAGATAAAGTAACTCAAATAAAAATTATAGAGTGACAGAAATAAAGAGAGTAACAGATAAATAATGATAGTGAGAATACACAAATTGAATGTGACAAGGTAACAAGTTGTCGCGCGACAAAGAGACCAATTGATTTATTCATTTATTTATTTATGTGTATGCGGATCTGTGACCCTCTCATGTATATATACACAATATATAGTTTTTCAATTTCATCTATATCCTCAAGATCATCGTCTTATCACGAGGTTAGATTTTATGTGCATAATATATTTTTTTCTTATATTCACATAATTTTTATTTCTCTTTCATTTTTATTTACGTTTTTTTTCGTTCGTGTTTTTTTTTGCTTTTCTTTGGGCGCAATTGTCTGTGTAGTGTTCGTATGGGTATGAGTGTGTTTGTCGATGTATAGAGCATTGAGAAACGCATTAAAAAAAAAATAAAAATAAAAAGAAAAACGCGTAAGGACCGTAAAGAGATTATCAGTGCTGGCAGCGGGCAGCCCATCTCAGCAGCCGCGGCATAGCAGCTAGCGTCTAATGGGATGACATGTTACCTATATCAGATAGAAAGATATCAATAAATATATCTATATATATATTTATGTATATATGTATGTATATATGTACATGTTGATATGTATATGCCATGAGCGCAAACTATACGCTGTGTGGGGTTTTCTCTCTACGCTTATAACCTCAGCAAAATTGGAACGTTGTTATACAGCAATATAGGGACGAGCAAGAGGCAAAAAAAAATATAATAGCTGGCGCACGATAGAGGTCGTTATTTATAAATTACCCTTAGGCAAAGGCGAAGAATTCGTTGAAAATTGCATTATGAACAGTATTCTATTTATTTTATTTCTCCATTTATATATTTATATATATGCATATATATTCTCTTGTTTCCATTTTTATTTTTCATTTGGAAGTGACTGCGGGAAGGATAAAAATTATAAATAAAAATATCCGAACGTTGTACGCTCAAGGCATTTATGTGATATATATATATATAAATTAGGAATTATATTTACAGTATTCTATATAGTAAATGTGTTGAAATAATTGTGTGAGGTTGTACACGAGGTGAAAAGTAAAAGAAAATAATGATACAAATAGGAAAAAAAAAATTGATGGTACTATTGGTTTGTTTCTATTTGAGCAATTGGTATACAAATAAAAAATTGCATTAACTTATGACACATTGTAAAATGAAAATTTTAACGAGTTCTATCACAAATCACTAAATGTTTATTATAGTGAGTGTAATAAAAATAGTAAATGATAAAATATATATTTTTTTGTTTTTCGTGTCATTTAAATCGATGGGTATACGCCATTATATTTGTATGTTTATGTACAATTGAGCTTTCATTTGCGAAAGGGATTTATGGTTATAAAGGGTTTTGGGCATGGGGTTGTTATATAGATGCCTTAAATATATTATACAAAAATTTAATATAACAAATATTATTATCAATGTATATTTAAATTAATTATTTATCATTGATATATTTATATATATTTAAGATAAAAAACGTTTTTGCATGCCAGTGTTTAAACGATTAACATCTTTGCTATGTGAACGTACTAAAGGACGTACCGCAAACTCAAACAGTAACAAACAAAAAAAGAAATATATATATATTTTGAAAAAAAATAAATGAATATAAATAAAGTAGAATGAAAAACATAATTATATTATCGCTGATTTATAGAAAATATTTATTTAAAATATATATGTAGGCATATATAAATATAAATATATAAAAATATATATATATATAATAATAAGAATAATAAAGTGCGATACTTTGAAATATTATATATAATTAATATAACGGTAATTAATTTAAATTGAACTAATGAATGGAATTAATCTACGTATATATAAAATATTAATTTCATATATATATATATATATATATATATATATAGTGGTGCGAGAGTGTTTGTGAATCTAAACATTCTTTCAATCGATGTCTATATAAATATGGAATATATAACCTCAAAAATAGAAACAAAATAATAATAATAAAAAATTGAAACTTAAAAATATAAAACGTCATCGCGTAAACTATAACAATGATAGATACAAAAAAAAA
>CAJUYH010002789.1:0-37191 GCA_910591685.1 Galerucella tenella
AGTTTTAGTTTTATATATAAGCAGTTTTTAAAAACTGCTTAAAATTTGGTGTGCAAAATTTAAAATGTCTTCATCTATTACAGGACCACCAGATCCCCCAAGCGGTACTCCCTGTATAACAACATCTTCGGATAACGTCACCTTAACCTGGAGTAGTTCTCCATATGACGGCGGTAAAATAGTAAATGGATACGCTGTAGAATACTCAATGGTAGGCAGCGATATATGGACGACTGCCGTCGAAGAATGTCATTCCCTTAGCTACGTTGTCAGAGGATTACAACCTGGAGGACGGTACGTTTTTAGGATACGAGCCCTCAACGTCCATGGTTACAGTCGACCTAGTCTGAAGTCGGATATTGTACAATTGGAAGAACACAGTAAGTTGTTTGAAGCAGTATTATTCCAATCTAGTTTACTATTAACTCGTGATTTAAGAACAAGGGAAATTGATCATTTTTCTAAATAAAAATGTGTACAGAAAAGCGGTTGTAAGTTATTTCCAAACTGAATCCTGTTGGTTCCATAATCTCTTGTTTTTTTAAATAAAATTCGCAAAAAAATCTATCTAATGAATATATACCTATTGACGTTTCAGATGAAAGTAGTTATTTCGAACCTAGAATAGTGTCGTTGGAACCAGGTCCTGAATTCAAGGTTCGTTACGAAGTCTTGGAAGAATTGGGAAAAGGACGGTATGGCGTCGTACATAAAGTCTTAGATAAGGAAAATAATCAAAAACTCGCTGCCAAGTTTATTAAATGTAGAACTTCCAAAGATAGAGATAAGGTGCAAGACGAAATTGACATTATGAATCTCCTGAGACACCAAAAACTGTTACAATTAGCTGCCGCTTTCGAAAATCCAAGGGACATGATAATGGTGATGGAATAGTAAGTGATAACTTATTATTATAACATATTATATTCTTTAAATATCAAATATATCAGAAAACTTCAATCAAACT
The DNA here is from genome assembly GCA_910591685.1 of Galerucella tenella. Classification (NCBI taxonomy): domain Eukaryota; kingdom Metazoa; phylum Arthropoda; class Insecta; order Coleoptera; family Chrysomelidae; genus Galerucella; species Galerucella tenella. The sequence goes on from CAJUYH010002789.1 coordinate 968, forward strand.
AGAAACTAGTAATTCCTTTAGTCCTATTTCCCGGAGGAATTTTAGGATGTCTGCAGGCTTCAACTTAGGTAAATGTTCCTCTTCTATCTAGTAATCTCCCAGGTGCTGTGCTCTAGGATTCTGAAGTGCTATGCAGTTGGAAAGTATGTGGATGGAGGTTTCTTCTTCCATGTCACAAAATCTACAATCTTCTTCCTCCACTATTTTGAGCTTTTTCAGGTGCCCATTCAGGCTACAATGTTAGGATTCCTGTTAAAACTCTTAGCGCAGTTTTACTTTGACTTATGCATTCATTTGATTTCAACAGGTTGTAGTTACCCAGAAGAGTCTTTGATTGTATAAGCCCTACTAGATCTTGCCAATGGTCAGATCTTCTCTTTTTCTCGTCTTTACCTATTTCTTCCAAAATTACATTGGGGCTGATTTCGCAAAACAGTTCAGGCTCCCAGAAAGGTATTTCAGTCCCCCTCTTTGCTAGTTGATCTGCTATTCCATTTCCTCCTACTCTAGTGTGTCCTGGAATCCATAGTAAGATGACTATATTGTTCTCGCCTAGTTCATTAAGTTTGTCTAGGCATTCCCACACCATTTTGGAACTGATTACACAAGAGCTCAGTGCTTTAATGGCTGCTTGACTATCTGACATTATGATAATCCTTTGTCTTCTGTATCCTTTATCAATATTGAACTGGGCGCATTTTTTTATGGCGTGGATTTCCGCTTGAAAGATACTTGGGGTTTTCCCAGGCTTTCAGAGTGTTTGGTTCCGCAGTAAATATCAAGTTTGTGGACAAAAGTCATGTCACTCTAAGATAACCATAGAAATATAAAAAGAGTAGGCATCTCCAGCTTTCCCTCCACAAGTTGGCGCAGAGTTACAACTGAAACAACACGCATAAGCACAGTGGAAGAGAGATAATCTGCAAATAATGACCGAATTCAGACGGGCTCAATCACAAAGCAGAGTGTTCACCAACGAGGTAAAAAAGAAAAAGGAGAGAACATAATAGTATAAAGAATCATCGACCAAAATGGCTTCTGCATATGGCCAACTTCCGTTGAAGCGTAAACAAACCAGAGGCGTACATTAAATTATTCAATTAGGGGAAACAAAAAACTCTTACAGATTTTGGTCTCCAAACACTATTGTACAACTCAATATCAACTTAAATTTATACTAATACTCATAAATAACCTTTCTAATAATGAAAATCACTATTTTTTAACGTGGCTTTTCAATTTGACACAAGAATTGATGACTAATGGCACTAATGTGGCTTCTCAATATGGCGACTTCCGTCGAAAGTTGGTTAAATCACTACCACGCTCAACTTCCCTCCTTTTTCTTTTACTTTGTTGGTGTTCATGATCGCAGTAATATTAACCACAAATCCGCCATCTTCTAATTGGAAATAGAACTAAAATTAAAAATGGAAGCATAGCGGGATATTTGAAAATAAGCTTTACCGTGAAATTTAAATATTTTTCATTTTTAATACTATTATTAGTGGTAAATCATTAGAATCCAATTTTTAAACTTTTAATGTGTAGGGGAAGTTCTACAAAAATTAATGTAAAAAGTATACCCCAACTAACTAAAAGCAAAGCCTGACGCAATCTCGATGTTTTGGTAACAAAAATGTATGATCTTCAGAGACTGACGTTAACAGATAAATTAGTAAATACACTGAAAAAAAAGAAAACAATTTTTTAGAGAAAAAAGAAAACAATTTTTTATTATAAAAATGGCGCCTTTCAGACATGCGCATACAAATAAAAGATGTCAAGTATTGCTAACTGTTCCAGAATTCCCAAAATTAGAAGTAAATAATCCTTAAAACTACCTTTTTTTGTTCTAGTATATCAGGTGGTGAGCTTTTTGAAAGAGTGGTAGCCGACGACTTTACGCTTACAGAAAAAGACTGCATTTTATTTATGAGACAAATATGTGAAGGCGTTGCCTATATGCATTCGCAAAATATCGTTCATTTGGATCTGAAGCCCGAAAATATTATGTGTCATACGAGAACTTCGCACGAAATTAAAATCATCGATTTCGGATTAGCACAGAAGATCGACCCAAAGCAACCGATCAGAGTATTGTTCGGTACTCCGGAATTTATACCTCCGGAAATAATCAGCTATGAACCGATTGGAGTTGAATCCGACATGTGGTCTATTGGAGTTATTTGTTACGTTCTGTAAGTACCTAGTTAATAAATTTGGAGAAAAGATATTTGTTTGGACAGAAAATGAGCCTTAGCAGCCCAAGACTATTAGATGTACGAGCGAGCGCGAGCGTAGCGAAGCGAGCCAGCTGATAGTTCGAAAACTTTTGGGTTGGTGATATATTATGCTAATGTGAGATTAATATATTTATAAAAATTTCTATATCATAGGCGTACGATCAAATTTTTGAAGGGGGTTAGTTCAATCGTAAACATTTACATTTATCATTGGCGTACCTATAGGCTGAAACTATTGTAGTTTATTTTTGTTTTCACTTCTGTGGCAATATTTATTTTAAATGTTGTTTCATTTTTTAGATTATCTGGACTTTCGCCGTTTATGGGCGATAATGATTCTGAAACATTCACCAATATAACACGTGCAGATTACGATTTTGAAGATGAAGCTTTCAACACTGTATCTCAAAACGCCAGAGATTTCATTGGAGCTTTGTTGTTAAAAAGGAAAGAGTGAGTACCTAAATTAGATACTAGATTTAAGATTTTCAAGATGTTAAAAACTGATTCAGATCACTGTTGATTTGGTTATATCTGCTTGAAATGAATATTCTTTGAGAAGTCTTTTACTATTTTTTTTATTTTGTTCATGTTCAGTGCACAATAAAAAACAATTCCTTGTTCCTCATAGCATGAATATTCCAGTGGTTTTTGGTACAGTCATTCCAAAAACTAGTAGCCTTTAAAAAAAACAATTTTCTTGCTTAAATGCGGACTTAAAATAAATTGAATTTTTGACATCCTAGTCTTTAAATTTCTACTACTCCAAAACTTTCAAAGCTATGTTACTTTCATATCATTTATTTTTTTAATAATGACTATAACATGGTGAACAATTTTATTGGTTTCTTTTATTCTATAATTGACAAAGTTATACATGGTAATAGTTGAGATGATTTTTTAATTACATGCATCCCTTAAAAAAAGTGTACCGCCCACACCTATGGAATCTAAAGGACCAAATAGGCATTAATCGACAGCTGAAGGTCCACATCAATATTTAAAAATTATCAGCACCTGTTCAAATTCAAGTTATTAAAGTTGAAAGTTGGTAAAACATTTTGGATAGAATGGGGTGTTAAACTTATCAAAAATATGATGTTATCTCACTGTTAATAGTTAGTGGTGAACAAAATCATAATGGGGATCCAATTATTTTTAATATTTTTTTTCTCATAAGGTTTTTATGTCTATTTTAAATTTCAACTTTTGGATGATTTAAATAATCCGCCATTTATCCTGTGGCGTACATACATTAAAAGAGAAGTTAGCTACATAAGGGATGACATATGACCACAGTTCTGATTATACCGTTACCAAGTTTTCCTTACAGTTAGATTTTATTTTTGTTAGTGTTACATATTGGGAGAGTCTTATGGTGATAATACAATTGGATTTGTTGAAGTTTAACATTTACACAGTTCGAGGAAAAGTCCAGAACATAATGTTAGAAAGACAAACTAAACTGTGGAGTTGATACAAAACAAGATTTATATGATATTGACATTATTACAACTTGAAAGATTGTGGAAAAAAACTAACTAAACCAAACGTCAAGCTGGAATAAACTGTTAACAAAACCAAAACACTCATATATATTTATAGAGTTTGACAGTTCTTCAAACTACAAATTCTAATGGCCTTTTTGTAGCTGGATATCTAAATCAGAAAGAGGGTAACTTCATCTTTAGTAATATGACGTATCTGTAGTGAAAATTGCAAACACTTAGGAATTCTTAACTTCCAGTATACTCCTAAAATATTCGGCTTAAAAATTTTTCAACTTCAAGAAAATAACAAAAGCCGGATATTGGGTTAACACCCCGTCCAAAAAAAGATTTTCTTGATTTTCTGGGAAGTGGGGAGAAAATTTGTGCGCTTGACAATTTTAGAAAATATATCTGACAACCTTGCTTTTTCTTATATCTTCACACTGACTTTGGGAATAGCATAACTGTTTGCGGAACGCCTTTAATATTCAACAGGAAATTTCAAAGCAACTAGGAGATAAAAAACATTCAACAATTTGTGTACAGACAATAAAATATTCATACACGTAATTTATTTAAGGTAAAATACAATTGATATGAAACTTTTATTGTTCTTTACAGGGATCGCATGTCAGCAGAACAAAGTTTAAAACATATTTGGCTCGATCCGGAAACTCATCAACAGACTGTCATACTGTGTACAGACAAATTAAAGAAATTCATAATTCGTCGCAAATGGCAAGTAAGTATCCATATCCATATATAGGTATTTATTTTTTTGTTGTTTTTCTGTTTTATCTAATAATAATTTTACTTTCATATTATAATTCTGATTTCGTTCTGTGTAATTCAAAAAAGATGACAGTAATTTATCGTTATTAGACTAATATATAAATTTTCCCATGGAAAGTGAATCTATCCGTTTATTAATTTCAATGCTCTCAAATTAAATGTTGAAGCGATTAGACATCGGATAATTGCGTCGTAGCTAAGACAATTTATTGGTTAATAGACTCATTAAGAAATTCTTATTTAATCATTTGATATTACAGAGGATTGCGTTGAACAAGTAATTTATCTTTTACCGTTTGTCTAAAGATATACGAATTCTCTGTCTCTTTCAATTAAGGCCCATCCCCAATCAATTTAGTGGCGAAGTGGCACTTCGGCACGCGTGCTGGGACAATGACGTTTAAACGTAAGTATCCTCAATTCAATTTCGTGCTGACATGCGCGCCGACTTGGAAGTGCAAGCTGTAAGCTTTTTCGGTGCGTGCTGAATTGTGTCATGCGCATTTAATCATGGGAAAATAATTAAGGTACCCTAACCCTATTTTATTCTATTATCTTTGTAAAAAAACATACATTGTTTTCTAATGCGTAATTATATTAATTTGTTGTCTTTGATAAGTAGTTATTTACAAGAATAATCCATAAAATACTTCAACCTAGAATTGTAACTCCTATGTTGTCAGCAGTGACTACTGTTTTAACTGCCATCTGAAGTTTGGCCGCAGGAACTATAAAGTTCAGCGGGAATTTTAAATATCAAGTTGATGGAGAATTTTATCTTTTAAAATATAAATCGATTGTTTACCTAAAGAACACAAAATTCAGCTGCTTATAAAATATATAAATTAAAACTGATAATATTTCGCCAAATCTTACATCAGACCATCAGAGCTGAACATAAGAGAATATTTGGCAAACTCTTATTGATGCAAGATTTGGTGAAATACTATCAGTTATAATTCATATGTTATCATAAAAGCTGCATTTTGTGTTCTTTTGGTAAAAAGTCAATATATGTATTTCTAAAAAACTTGTGCAGCAGATTAAGAGTTAAAGCAACATAATGCAACATTTTTGCAGAAGGTAAAGTTTGCAATATATAATTTGTGTGACTGGGAAAAAGTAGGTATATGGTGGACGACGAATACTTTAAATAAAAAGACTTTGGGGAATTGAATATTTATTTAGTGATAATACCAACATTTTTAACACATATACCTATACATAACACACAACATACTACCTATAACTAGATTATCCAATATTCTGCTATTTTCATTCCTAAAATATAAGTATTTTGTGTTATTTTTTCATCCATGTGGTCTGGCATCTAGTTCTAAACAATTCAACAAGGAGGGTCACGTATGAAGTACCTATACTCATTTCTATAGTGTCTTCTCCTTTGAAAGCGTTTTTTTAGAACAAAATTTGATATAGCTGCTTTCATTATTGGATCACCAAATGTTGAATCCTTGTTAGTATTCATGAATTTTGAAAATGTCATGTCATCTCCTTTTGAAATAGTATTAGGTTACTTTTTACACCATAAAAGGAGAATCCTAATTATTAATTAACCTATAGACTTGCACCTAATATTAAATTTAGGTAATTACCTGGAATGAATAAAGTGAGAACAGCTTTTCTTTTCAGCCTCTTTTTCCTGGTACTTTACAGTCATCACTAAAGTGTCTAACACAAACATGGGAATTTTGGTATATTTGTTTTGAAGGCATGCAGTGTAACTTCACATTATTAATATTTCTTATCCATAAGTCAAATACTTAAGGTTTACGTTTTGGAAACCGATTTTGTCTCAGCAAAACAGAACACAACAATAGTAGTTTACCTAACTAGTGCGGAAAGTGATACTTTTCCGCACGCTATTGCATATGGCCGAACGACGCTTTAGCGAGTTCGGCCAGCAATCGCGTGCGGAAAAGTCACTTTACGCACGTGTTAGGTACACTATTTTTTCTACTAGCATGCGGATAAAAGCCCAAAAGTTAACATAAAGAAACATTTCCTATTAAAAACATATCAACAAATTAATTATTATTATTTTACATTCAGCAGAATTCTAATAAATTTCTTAATTTTTCAGTCATTTGGTAAACTTGGATATACAAAATACATATTTTGAATATTCAAATGTCAGTATATTCCTCAAATGTCAATAAATTTACTTTCCGCACTAGTGCGGAAAAGTGACTCTTTCCGCACGCTTTTTAGTGCGGAAAAGATTCACTTTCCGCACGTTAGTAGAAAAAGTTTTTTACGTGGTTTGTTTATTTCTCCTTCCATTTTGACATCTTGACATTACGATTGTTGATGATCAGTGCCCTCTGCAGTTTGGCCGCATCGTAACTCAAAACATTTTCTCCAATCCCAGTTACAATTCTAGGTTGAAGTATTTTATGGAATAATCACAGATTGAACTTTTTAATTACCTCGTTACCTCAAAATAACAATGAAAATGCGCATGTGCGATAACATTCAGGCACACTGAATTGACAGGATTGCGGATGGGTATCCGTTTTGCAGCACGCGTGCTGAAGTGCCACTTCGCTAGCAGATTGATTGAGGATGTAGCTTTAGTATACACCCTGTATCAACCAGCAATAAAAAAATACGACATGAAATTATTTAGTTAGCACCTAGGCAGTGACCTTTTGAACTTGACAAATAATAAGCTCCTGCTACTACTATTAATATAATTTATAGTATTTTTCCTCCACTTTAAATTACAAATATAATAATAAACTAATGTTAAAGAAACACAGAGCCGAAATCATTATTATACCCCTATTTATATGCATTTTCCAATAATTTTTGCATAATATTGTGTCAATTATTAATAGTAACATAATTTCGAGTGAAATTCTGTCTTTTTAACATGGTCCAAGAATATGAACCTTTAAATGCGAATTTTGAAATAAATTCCGGAATTTTTGATATCATAAGTTACTCTAAAATATCTAAAAACCAATTATGAAATTATTTTTGAAGTGAAAACTCCTGGTAGTGGCAAAACTTACGGTTTGGTGAAGTTACTGCGTATCATAGGCGTACAATACAATTTCTAAAGGGAGTTGATTTATTTGTAAAAATTTCTATTTCCCATTGTTGTACAATAAAGGCGTTCATCAGTATTTTGCACGACGGCACACAAGATGCTTGGCGCGTCCCTGATTTCCGATAATTGTGGGATCGATCACAACTTGTTTGATGAGCACATTATTTTTGTTTCAACTGCGCAACTGTTCAAACTCGAATGTATCAAATAATTTTGCTGGGAATTGTAACATTCGACTTAAATTCGTGTGCTTTTGTTTCCTGATATTTCATAACTTACTAGATTTGATGAAAATTGATTTTAACATATTCCTAAAGTGTACTCGCAAATTTTTTTTCATATAATGTATAAGCAAAAAACTAGTATAAAAACTTTATCGGAAAATTTTTAAATAGCTGGCAACATTTTCAAAAATGATTCTTAAACTCACTGAGATATTCGACCGACCCCCTTCAAGCTGGGTACAGACCAAGTTCTCGAGATGTTCTCGAATAGTTTGCGAACTTTTTCGAGCTTGGTGTACCTATACGCCTGTTCACGAACAGTTCTAGAGCAGCTCGGCAGTTCGTTTGGGGTTCCGAGTCAAGTCGGTACTTTCAAAGGGTTCGTTTGCGAACACGTGGCGAACTCAGTATGCGTGTGGACGTTGACTGTTAGGTATCATAAGTGCAGTTCTAGTTCGAACTTTTCAACGAACTGGGCCGAACTGAACACAGAACTGAAACTCTTCTTGTGTGGACGATGTGTTTGGGAGCTGCTCAGGTTCAATTCGGGAGCTGTTCTCAAACAGCTCGCGAATTCTTTATTTCGGTCTGTACCCAACTTTAAGGTGTAAGGTCAATTTGAAATGTCTAATTACGATTAAAATACCTAAATATCTTTTTATCAGAAGCACATTGGTACCAATAATAGCTCCTATTAGCTAACTTTTTATATATATTTTGTAAATTTAATTTTGGCTCACACTGTAGACTTAATACTTAGGTCTCCACATTCATATATAGTAGAATCCATTGAAAATTCTTTGGGTTCACGTCTAACCTGTCTAATCCATAACTTTCTCAGTTTTAAACCATTTTTGGGGACATGCGTTCCCAGTTCAATTGAGTGTATTCTACTGCGGTCTTACTGTTCTATGACGTCACCGCACTAGGTATGTATGTATGTATGTATTTTGGGGTGACATTCACAAGAGACCTAAAAGATCTATTGTGCCCCCTTACTTCTACTTAGTTTCTGAGGAGAGTCTCAGAAACTAGTAGTTCCTTTAGTATTATTTCTCGGAGGAATTTTAGGATGTCTGTAGGCTTCAGCTTAGGTAAATATTCCTCTTCTATCCAGTAATCTCCCAGGTGCTGTGCTCTAGGATTCTGAAGTGCTCTGCAGTTTGAAAGTATGTGGATGGAGGGAGGTTTCTTCTTTCATGCCACAAAATCTGCATTCTTCTTCCTTCACTATTCTGACCTTTTTCAGGTGCCCATTCAGGCGACATTGTCCCGTTAGGATCCCTGTTAAAACTCTTAGCGCAGTTTTACATTGAATGCATTCATTTGATCTCAACAGGTTGTAGTCATCCAGAAGAGTCTTTGATTGTATAAGCCCTACTAGATCTTTCCAATGGTCAGATCTTCTCTTTTTCTCGTCTTTACCTATTTCTTCCAAAATTACATTGGGGCTGATTTCGCAAAAGAGTTCAGGCTTCCAGAAAGGTATTTCAGTCCCCCTCTTTGCTAGTTATTCTGCTATTTCATTTTCTTCTATTCCAGTGTGTCCTGGAATCCATAGTAAGGTGAGCATATTATAGTTCATTGAGTTTATCTAGGCATTCCCACACCATTTTGGAAATGATTACACAAGATCTCAGTACTTTACTTTAATGGCTGCTTGACTATCCGACATTATGATAAACTTTTGTCTTCTGTATCCTTTATCAATATTGAACTGGGCGCACTTTCTTATCTCGTGGATTTCCGCTTGAAAGATACTTGGTGTTTTTCCCAAGCATTCAGAGTGTTTGGTTCCTGGCCCGAACACTCCTATCCCACCAGCACCGAACTAGGTAAATTTGGACTGGCAATTTCGCGCGCATTTTCAAACTAATTTCTTTAAACTTCGGAATTTGAAAAAATCCTTCGGTGAATGATCATTAGCAATGTCTAGATGATAATTTAATTAAATTTGAGTTCAAGTTCATAAAAAGGAAGTGTGCACCAAAGCCCGTTATTTAATAAACTAACTTTCTTCCTCTTTTCGATCTAAAAATAGTCGCGACTAAGGTTACGGCAACCATTTTACTTTAAAATATTAACTACAATAATTGAGCAAATTTTGTTGGAAATGTATTGTTAACAATTCAGTAGAATCCGACTACGCCTGCTTCCGTTTTTTTTTGTAATTTTGTGTGTAATTGCATGGTTTTTGTTTTTTTTTTGCTTAGAAAACTGGCAATGCTATTAGAGCTCTTGGCAGAATGGCAAATCTATCAGCTAGCAGAAGAAACTCTGCTAACTCCGCGCCCAATACGCCCAGAACGTCGTTTTCGGGTAATTCCGTACCTCGAATGTCAAGCGTTAACGAGGAAGATAATGTTAACGGCACGGAACCGAATTCAATCGAAATAGAAGCAGAAGATTATCTAACAAAAATCAACCAATTAATCCGAGAAGAAAGTAAAGAGGAAAACTGCGAGAATAACGAATTAATACATACCCACAGTACCTTGGAAAAAGATCGAGGAAGTTCAAAAGAAATGTATTTTCCTTTGAAATCAATCGAAGATCTCAAAGACGAAAGTGACAAAACCGTGAAATCGAGAGCCTGTACAGATCGCAGTGATAGCGGCATAAGTGATTGCTCGACGTTTTTAACTAGTTCTTGTTCAACTCCACGTTTAAGTAAAAAACTGTGTATTAACGAAGAAAACGAATGTGACGAAGACGATGAACAAGTTCACAGTTCGTCTAAAATGTTAATCATTAAAAATTATAAGAACAAATTCGATGAAACGACAGATTGTGATAAAGGAGAAATCGATGCGGAAGCTAAAGAACCGAATGCCAGTCTTAAATTGAATAAGAAAATTGAAAATTTCACTAACCGTACAGTGGTTAAAGGTAAGTCAGATTTTTTAAAAAGCTTGGCAGCTTACTTACGCCTTATCTGCGTTAAGCGAATTTAGGTGGGGGTCCACGTCAACGACATGCTAATGTGACATGTTACACCTCGATAATAATATTTTGATGAGACGAATACTCAACATATCGGTGGCCAATAATTCTAGGAACTCTTGGCAAGTAACCATTTCATTTCTGTTATTCTGTTACTAGTTTTGTCAAATGTCAGTTATATTTATTTTTGTTGATATTCGTTTAATTTTTCATGTCCATTTTCGATTAGATTTTTGCACAAAACAGTCTAGTGAGATTTTTGTAGCATTTCTAGTTAGTCGTATCTCTATTGTTCTAATTACTTTTTCCACTGACATCTGACATAACTAGTGACAGATAACAGAAATGAAATGGTGACATGCCAAGAATTCCTAGAATTATTGGCCACCGATATGTTGAGTATTCAGCTAAAAAGTCATTTAATTTCAAGATATACACTTCGGGGGTGTATTCATTATTTCAATAAAGCAATATAGATGTTCGCAATGATAAAAAACGTGCTAAAATCTTATTTTTTTAATGGTAGACCTTAACTGTCATTCTTCTCAGAAAAAAACACTTTTTGTTGTCCACACTGACCTTATACTGATCTCCTCTATTTATTTGTACCTACTATGACCGTTTCATTTCTATCGGTAGTTCCCAGGACTGCCTATTTTTTTATTCGTGTTTTGTCCTATTTTGCCCCATGAAAATCACAGCATAGATAAGGGATAAATAAGCATGGATTCACAGTTACAAGAAAGTTCGCCCACAATCCAATAGATGGCTAACAGAAGACAGTATTTAGAGTTTGTGTATTGTGTTGCCTATCGTTCTTATTAGTTACCATTGTATGTAATGGCGTCGCAACGCCTTGTTTCAAAAACATTATTTGAAGCCTCTTTTATTAACTTGCAATTTTTCTTTCAGTCAAAACGCCAACTGCGGCGGGCAGCTTAAAGCGACTACCAATATACACGTCTAGAACAGTAGCGGGTACAATAAAGAAATACACTACAGATCCTACTACAATTTCCGTCACAAATAATTATTTCAGTTCAACTACGCCATCTACAAATGACAATGGAATAATATTCAAATTATCCGATAAAAGTAATAATCAGCGTAAATCCAGAGTAGAGCAAATGAAGGAGAAATTTACTGGCAATGACAAGGTCGATGTAGGTTTAACAACCGTTCGATACAGAAGTCCATCGCCAGCTTTGTTAAAAAAGACTGAGGTTGTTATAGCTAAGGAACATTTTGTTAGCAAACATGAAGAGGATTCTGTACCAAAATCACCTTTGTTGGATAGGAAAAATAAACCAAAAAGCGACAGCTTTAAAAAAGCAGCAGCGTTTTGGAATTCTCCTATGTAAAAATATTGATAACTTGCCAAAAATATTCATAAAATTCGTTTATAAGTAATCCGATATGTAAGACTTATTAGGTTTTGTTTCAGTAAGAACAAAAGTTACCAAAATTTTAAATAAAAAATATAGATCTGAGAATATAAAATTGAAGAGACCATTTCACATCTTATTTTGTTGTGTATTAGTTTCTATACAAGGTTTTATTATTTTTTTTTGACGTGTTTGATTTTTTTCAATAATGTACATAAATATATACTTTATCTATACCAAATAAGTGCCTTTGAAGGATGTTAAAAATAATGTATAGATTTATTTTTGTGTTATGTTTAATAAAGAACTGTTATATCCTCCAATATTTATGATTGTATGTATATTTGACGTTTGATCTATAATAATGAAAAAACACTTTCGTTGTTCATCAGGTAGTTTTATTTCAATTCCTGAATCCATAATAAGGAACACGAACTTCAAGTATGCAGTAGTAGTAGAAGTAAGAGGGCGTCAGTGTTCCATTTGTACCAATCATCGGCAGAGCAATTGGGCTGAGTAGAATTCAATGAGACCTCTGGCGGAAAAAATGGTAACTGTCGCAACGAGTAAAATAATTCGTTTTGCATTGTTTTTGTATTACATGCAAGTAAACGTAATTATCGTAAATTCGTATTTTATTTGTTTAATTTTATGTCAATGACAAGTTTAAAACTGTGTTTTTCTATTTAACTCAACTGTCATCATTGCTGAGGTAATATTCTTATATAATCAGAGATATTATGGAAGAGGTTATGTTATTCTATTTTTTGTTTTCATTGCAGATCAAAGAGAAAATAAGTCGGTATTAAAGATTTAAAATATTACTCAATACAAAGGTACCTTCCCTACAACTTTTGTAGATATGACTATATCAAAAATGAAATAAAAACTCGAAATCAGACCTAAAACTAAACAGTTAATTGAACGCTTGTTGTACTTTTCACAAATATCAACCATACCTATTACTCCAAAAATAAAAATATTAGGAGTCAAAATTTAGTTTAACAACACAAAATAGTAAAGCATAATCAAATAAAAAGCAGAAGTTTCACAAAACACACACTGAAAATAACTAAAACAGCAAAATAAAACCACTAAACTTAAATATCAAAGGGCTTATATGGCAGCTAATTTGTTTTACTCGTTGCTAAGATGACATTGACATTTCAGAGCGCCATCTATCGAATTCTACTTTTCCCAATACCAGCCAATCATAAGCTTTAAATTTTAAAGCTTATTATGCATACAGAATATTGAAACTTTAAAATAAGAAGACGCAGGACTGTGAAAACCCACTGATTCAACTGATTGAATTATAATGCTGATACTTTGACCGCCTTTCAAGTAGCAGAGTAGCAATAAAATAATATATTGTTTAAAAAAAAGACAACAGTTCATTTAATAAATACATTTTCATCACAAATTACAATAATTAAGAACAGAACTAACTTAATGCAATCTCATATGACTCATAACAGCAAACTTATTACTAAATTTCTTACCGCATACCTCGCAAGCGCAAGTAAGCGGCTCTTCAATGTTGTGAACTGATTTTCGATGTCCTTTAAGCGATACCTTCTGGCGAAAACTTTGTCCGCACACGTCACATTCGAACGGCGCGTCGAGCGTATGTTGACGTTCGTGAGTTCGAACAGCAAATTTCGAGGAAAATTTCTTCTGACAATAACTGCATTTGAAAGGACGTAATTTTTGGTGAGTCATCTTCTTATGTTTACTGAGATTGTAGAAGGTTAGAAAACTTTTTCCACATAAATCACATACGTGAGATCTTTCACCTTAAAAATAATAAATATAATAATAATATTCAAAAAATAACTACTTATGGAACCTTTTAATATAGGTACAGCGTTGGGTTATGTTATTAGGATAAAATACTCACCAGTATGTTCTCTTTTGATATGCAACAACAAAGCATAAGATTTCTTGAACGATTTATCACAAAACTCGCATAGATAACTCCTCGTAGAATGGGTATAATGAATATGACCTTTAAGAGATATTGTATTCTTATATTTTCTTTCACAAATAGGACATTCTACTTCATCTTCAAAATGAGATCTTCGATGGGCGGGGAAATTGGAAGGAGTAATGTATACACCACATATATCACATTGTTTTTTCTTGTGAGTAGCAGCATGTGCATCCCGTCGCCTTTCATTAAAGAATTTTTTCTTGCAGTAAAAACAATGATAAGTACCAGGTTCTTGTTGTTCAGGTGCTTTAGGTGGATGGGCACTGGAAATTATAAGATTTTATTAAATTTGTTAAATGGAGGTTAATACACTTACCTTTTAAAATGTATAATATACAATGGTTTATACAAAAAAGATGTATTACAGATCTTGCAGCTCCAACTTTTATTAGATGGATAATCTTTGTGCTCTTCGGCAAGATGTTTTCTGTAGTCATGTATATTATTACAAGGTAAATTGCATTCATCACATTTGACAGTAGAAAAATAATGAAATTGTGTATGTTGTAATAATTCTTTTTCTACAAATTCCAAGCCACAAATTTTGCAAGGGACTTTATTGTAATTATCTTTGTTAAGCTCCATGGTAATAAAATTTTGTGCTGCATTCAATTCATCTGATGTTGATTGTACTAAAATGTCATCTAGAGAATTTTCACCCGAACATTGTTCAATTTTTACTTGATCATATTCAACAGTGTTTTCATCACCTTCCATATAAATATTTATAGTATGTCCTAAAATTGAATAAACATTCATTGACTACTGACAAGTTAAGTACATATCTTTCATAAGTATGTAAATATTTTCTATACATTTATCCCTAGCCCACCTGATAATGGTTTACTGTCATCAGCACCAGTTTGTACAAGTTCTGAGATGCAATTGCCAACAAATAACTGTCCATTTCAATACAATCAAGTATCTTGCATATGTACAGTATAATGTTTCACCATCTCCATTCCTTGCCACATAATTTGCATGTAAGGTTTCTGTTGTATTTTTTGAATTTGAGCAGGTGATCCTTTTCTGATGCTTGACCAGGCTGTTCATATTTTCAGCTGATTCCTGCAGTGAGCAGTTCTCAGACATGGTTCTTTTATAAAGGTTTTCTCATGCATTTGTCTTGGGATGTAAACACATCAACACTTTCACAAAGAATAATTTCGAAAATCAAATCAACAATGGTACTTAATAACCATGCTCACCACTTATCACAATCAAATAAATAACATTTTTTACCTTCATAGTCATGATCAATAGTATGTTCTTGATTTTCATTATGTTCATCCACTATTGCTTTCATTTCTCCCTGATGTGACTCTGTTGGTTGTTCTAATTCAAATTCATCAGCTGCACGTAGCTTTCTATCTACTTCAAGAATATTTTGTTGAATTTGGAAGGCATATTTTAAACTAAAGCAGCACTGAACACATGCATTGGTTGAGAATGGCTCATCTTCGTCTATCTATTGATAAAAATATATTTTTTTTTGTGTTTTATAATCCAAATATAAAAATTGCTGGATACTTTGAAAATAAAGATTCATAGATTTATGACAAACATAATATTTAATGGACTGTGACCTAGCATATAATATCAGTTATTCCAGCTAGGGCAAAATATTTGTGTTTTGTGAGATTTCATAAATATATGGCTTGTATTTGTGAGAAAGGATTTGAAATAAACATAAACTAAATGAATAGGGATACCTTTATGGAAGTAAGAGCTTCTAAGAAAATTGCTTTGTCTTCATCAAGTAATGAATAGTACACAATAGTTTCTGTCAGGCAAAGGCGACATATTTTACGGTTTGCTCCAATTCGTTCCATTTGTAATAAATATTTTCAACAAATTTAATTCAAAGCAATAAAATTTTGTTTCTGACTGAAAAACAGAGACAGACCAGTGAGACCACAGACAGAGACCAAAGAATGTATAAATCATAGAGAAATATACTTTTATTTTGTCATGGCCACCTAGAATACAGGCCGGAATGCTGAAATTTGGCAACAGTGAATAGTGGGCCGATCAAGTTGGACTTTTATCATTGCGAGACCGTGAATTCAGTAGATAAAAGTTAAATTTTCGTTTATAGTGCGCGTGTTTTTATAATTTGTGATATGTAATAGGTGATCTGAAGTGTGTAATAGTGTGTACAATCTTTTTAAATAAAGTTTATGAACTTGGTGCTCGTTATTTCGCAGTTAACAGACTGACAACTTCAACATAAGACTTCTGTTTGTGTTAAGTTTTAGAGGTAAGATATTTGATAATATATATAAAATAAAAAGATTTTAGCATCAGTATAATTTGTAAACATACTCTCTGTTCTGTGTACTCATATAAAATATAAGGCTTAACATGGTAATTGTATCAAATAAAGTATGGTTAGAAATTTTCTAAAACTCATTGAAAATGTTTAGAGATGACTTGAACCAAGACTATTTTTTATATTATTATCCAATTTGTGATTCTTGTTAAGCCATCCCACATTGGACTCACCTAAATGAAGTATATTTATAAATTAAGCCAATAAGGTTAATTACTTATGTACTATTAAGTATTTTATTTTGTTGTAGATGCCTGTGAAATGTTTGGTACCAAGTTGTACTTCCAGTTATGCTCCCAACAGTGAAGGATATATTACAGTATTCAAGTTTCCACAAAGTAATGAGGTGAAGAACAAATGGTTGAGAAGTATCCCACATGCAAACTGGGAAGTGGGAATCAAACATCAAATTTCATTGACTGAAGTGTACAAGGATAAGGATGGTGATAGATATTTACAAGGAAAAGACCTGTATTAAGGGAAAATCTAATACCACAAATATTTCCCAGTCTCCCAAAATATCTTTCAGTGAAGAAGAATCCAGCAGCAAGAAGTAATCCTGGAATACGAAGAAGGGTACTAGATAGACAACAGGAACAACAAGAGGAATTGTTGAACAGTGATGTGATAGTGAATGTTTTAAATTTGTGTGAACAGTTTAAATCTAAATTGAGTGTTCATTTAGAGAAGTGACAGTGTCATCAACAAACAAACTGTATGTATTTATATCTGATCGGATTTGACAATGATGAACCAGATGTAAGGTGTAGTATAAAAATATTTGAATCAATGATAATCGAGGACATCGAGGTAAGAATAGAGCAAAATTTATTGCATAAAAATGCACAATATGGACAAATTCAATTCAATATTAATAATCTTGTGCTGTTTCTTTATGATATTAGTTTACTAATAACATCTCGACAAGTATCAAATTTAGTAGTTCAGTTTAGAGCTGGTTATGTAAGTCTCAAAGTTTCTAGAAAATTAGAATGTCTAAATTGTATAAATTTAAGATAAATTACAAGCTAATAAGAAACATATAAATAATAATCATGAAACAAAATGTAAAAAAAGAAAAATTCTTAATTACAATAGTTCTGTACATTCTATCTAGTTTAATGATTTTAAATACCCACTATTTATATTACTTCTCAAGAATTCTGTTGTACCCATATTATTGTATGTAGTTCAGTTTGTATTAATAAAGGTTTATTAAGAAATAAAAGGCGAAGAAATAATTATTTTAAGGTGGTGTCTAGTCAGCTGTAGGGGAAGGTAGAGGCTGATTTTCTTCATATTTTATATTCTTATCAATAAATTACCTTTTGCATTTTTATTTTATTTAGTCTACCTATAAATATTTCGATTTTTATTCGTTAAAAATGTTCTATAGCTTGGTTTATTTCATATTTCTCACCATTGTAGTAGGCCTACAAGTCGTTCTCATCGGCCCACTATTTGACAGGTGCGCCACGTTGCCACATCTAGGATTCCGGCCTTGTATTCTAGGTGGCCATGATTTTGTCTATGGTATAAATAACAACCATGTTTTTTATCAGCCCTCTTTTGGTTTGGTGACCGAACTATATTGCTGTAACTGTATAACGTGTTATATTATTTCTCTATGAATTTTTAAAAACTTCATGATATGACAATCAAATGACTAGAGTTGTAAAAGTAACGAAAAAAAGCGTACCCGTATGTATTCGTTACTATAACAAGGAATACTCGTTACTATCGTATCGTTACGTTACTCGTTACTTCTGATGCCGCATATCATATCATATGAGCAGCGAATCAATTCGTATGCGTACAGTACACGTAAAAGCAACGAATCAATACACAATATACACATCAATACACGCATCTACGGTACTTGCGTGAACTGAAACAGTTTCGGTACCCATAATACGAAAAATGCGAGTAACGAAATGCTTTCGTGAGTAACGTTTCGTTACTCGGTACTAGATGGCGCACCCGTTACTCAGTACCTTAGAACACTCAGTACCGAATACATACGGTTTGCTACAGCTCTACAAATGACTTTTAAATCTACCACTCACTTCCACAGCAAATATACATTACAGTTGGAAGAAGTAAGTTTGGTAACTTAAAGATTCATCAGTAAAAGTTTGTATTATTAGAACTACTAGATTATAATATTACATATTGTGCACTATAAATTGAGTTTTTTCATTTATATTAGGTAAGTTTCATTCAAAATATAATTTTAATCTCCTTTTTGCCGCATAACCTAACACTGTAATGTTCTAGAATAATTCTCACGTTGCTTTGAACAGTTTTTTGTCTTCATCTGAATTATTAAAATGGCTGTACCAGTTGATATATCTCCTAATAAAGATAGTGGAGTCTTGAAAGAAATCCTCCAAGAAGGTATTGGAGATGAATATCCACCACCAGGATGTAAAGTATATGTACATTATACAGGCACTTTAATTGATGGAACCAAATTTGATTCTAGTAGAGACAGAAATGAACCTTTCTCATTTGATTTGGGAAAAGGTATTGAAAAATTAGGAAGAAAATTGCCTGTGGTTACAATTTTTTTTTGTAGGTAATGTTATTAAAGCTTGGGATATTGGTGTTGCAAGTATGAAAAAAAATGAGAGGTCTATTTTAACTTGTGCACCAGAATATGCATATGGAGAAAGTGGAAGTCCCCCAACTATACCTCCAAATTCCACTCTTAAATTTGACGTGAGTATAAAGTTATTTTACAAAAATGTATCAGAAAATTTTTATTTTAACTCCTTCTAAATGTCAAGATATTTGTTATAAATTATTATTGACTAGACATATTTGTACTACTTCCCTTGATAATGTTTTGTTTCATAGTTAACATTTTTTTGTTGTACTTTTGATAATACAAAACAGATTGATAATTAGTAAATATATAAATGATACGGAACCAGCAAGTACAATGGATGTTCAAACAATATAGATAATGTGAGATGAATTTCCAAAAAGAAGATGTCTGATTGTTGTTTGAGCTAAGATGGGAAATGTTTTTTGTATTAATATTTTTACTAAAGTGAATATAATTACAATTAATTGAAATGTAAAAATAAGTGATTTCTCTAGAATCCCTGTATTTTATTCAACTCTTCCAATTATTCATAGTGACTGTCGTTATGTCTTTTATGGTAAACCTTGCTAGTAATTACTAAAACTTTCCATTTAGGTTGAAGTATTACATTGGAAATGTGAGGATTTAAGTCCTAATGCAGATGGTAGTATTGAGAGAATTCTAATAACCCCTGGTGAGGCTCAATCTACACCTAATGAAGGTGCTCTAGTTAAATGTAAGTGTTGGAAAATGTGATATACCTAGGATATAAATTGAAATATTGTACATTGGAACGAAACATCATCGTTTAACAATTTTTAACCAAACAGCACCTTTGTACAATTTTGTCTGCTTTTTATTTTTACAGTGCACATTGTTGGAAAATATGAAAACAACATTTTTGATGAGAGAGATGTCTCATTTACAGTAGGAGAAGCTTCTGAAGCTAACATAATTTCAGGAATTGATATAGCTATTCAAAAATTCAAGAAAAATGAAACTTCTAGATTGATAATAAAGTCAAAGTATGCATTTGGTGCAGAAGGATCTAAAGTATGTATTTTATATTGCTATATTAAAAGTATACACTTGATATTAAACTTGCAATATTATTATTTTATATTATAATATATTTTATTAATATTTTAGGAATATAACATTTGTCCGAATGCTACAGTAGAATATACAGTTACTTTAAATAACTTTGAAAAGTTAAAAGAAACTTGGTCAATGGATTCTAATGAAAAAATTGAACAGTCAAAGATTTTTAAGGAAAAAGGAACATATTACTTCAAAGCTGGAAAATATGACTTGGCGCTTAAACTTTACAAAAGAATACAATCCTATCTAGACAATGATACTGGTGAGAACAATTATGTTTTAATAAGAATTAAAAGAATGTCCTAAGATCATAAAATAATTATAGTAGATATGCTTATTATAACTGATATTACATAATTTGACATATTTTGATAATATATTACTTTCCAGAAAAAATAAACACCATGGTTTTGTTGTTGTTATTGTATTAATTCAATATTTTATCATTTCAATTCTTATAAATTGTGGTTAACCAAACTACATATTTATATTGATAATTATGTTTTTGGAATAAAGGTAAATCTAATTAGGGGTAAACCCAAATTTCTAAATTGGGAATAACCTCACTGCATGTGTACATAGTTATGAATTTTAGTTTGAAAAATAAATCATAGTTAATAAACCTGGTGTCATTAGTGCTTAAATCAATGGAGAAAGCTATAAACAATTATATAAGAATGGGAATACTATTCTACAGCTGACCCTGATAACCTTTACAAAAAAAAGGTGATAATGTAATGCTGGAGCTATCTTCAACTTCTTATCATCTTCAGTTTTTGGTGACTAGATGATAATTATGTTCCTTGTTAAAATGTGTCTCCAACTTCAATTTATACTAGTGACATAATAATTTAAAAGGCTGATTTTGAAAATATGCTACTTTAACCTGGAATAAAATCAAAACTACACTATTAAAGGACTTAACTCACAATTAATGATATTATTTTTAAAATCGCTTACGGAGATTGTATGAGTAAGACAGAGAGAAAATATGTAAACAAATCTGTATTACAGATTCCACCTGATTCACCCACTAATGGAGATAAGAAATGAATAAATAAAACCAGACAGGGTTGAACCGACCTAATTTTGAGAGTTAATTTTTATATGTTGTTTTTTTGTTTGTAGTATTTTGTAGTGTAGTTGTTGGTATCGGTAACTCTAAGTAAAAAAATAGGATAGGGATGCGGAAAAGATTTTTTAATATGCTAGATGTTAAATGTCTATTAACTGTTGATACAAAAATGCTTGTGAAATGTGTGTAAGTAATGAACCCGACGTGAAGGGTGATACTAAAAGATAATGTATAATTCTTAGAGTATCCCCTCTTACGCGCTCCACCTTCCCCCCCACAGGCATCCCCTATGGACCTCATTACCTTCTATCCGCGAAGTATAGTTAAAAAAAAATTTCTATTGGCATAAGCCGGTTTTTGGTTTTTATATTTTTTTGGTAGCTAAAGTCGCCTTTTTGTCTTATTAAATTTTTTTGGATGGCCGAAGCCGGGCTTTGTTTAATTTTTATTTTTTTTGATAGCCGAAGCCGGTTTTTGTGTTATATATATTTTGATGGCGATGAGTGTTTTCCATTGCGTGACATAAAAAGCACTGTTAGCTGAAAATAATTTGCATCATTATATTTCTTCATGATTAGGTATAGTTCGATCAGCAGCGTCAAGTACAGTATTTAGTAATCTGGTTGATGGATATCTAATATTTGGTTGGTGTCTAGCATATCCTAAATACCAAATCACGCTAGCTACATGTGAACAACATCCAAGTGTTCGAGCTCCAGTTTTGCAAGTACAGTAATAGCCATCAATATGTCGAATCTCTTCGTTAGGTTCGATTTCTTAAAACTGGTCATTTGTAGTTAAAACTTGTTAGTCTACAATTAGATGGATACGCCCTTTTCTTTCATACTCCTATTACCTGCCGGGGATCTGTCAGGTATAAATATTTGCAATCTATAATCTATCATATCTTTATACAACTGAAAAATATAATCCTATTATTTTGTTTCGACGAAACGAGTATTCATCGTATGTACAACTATATTCACAAGTCCGACTCTGTTTCACCGCAGCAGGTGGTGTCCTATTGAATGGTTATATTATGTAATTGAATCGAAAATTTCTGACAAATAAACTGATTTTGTGGGCTTATTAATTGAATTACAATATTGGCTTAATGTTATCAAATGTTCTATTTTTCAAGACGAATAAGTTGGTATCAAAATATCCGCATTTCAGAGGTCTTTTATTTTCCATAAGCTGGGAGCA
Organism: Galerucella tenella; assembly: GCA_910591685.1. Classification (NCBI taxonomy): domain Eukaryota; kingdom Metazoa; phylum Arthropoda; class Insecta; order Coleoptera; family Chrysomelidae; genus Galerucella; species Galerucella tenella. The sequence goes on from CAJUYH010002789.1 coordinate 23,418, forward strand.
TAGTCCTTTTATTGAATGTGGGATGTAATTTGTTTCTATTTGATAGATGATTATCATATCTGGTCACTGACTATTATAGTGTAAGATTTTATTTTATTTTTAACCCATAAATTGTAGTAATTCTTAATTATTTTCATTGTTATGTTACAGACACTGATATGAAAGAAGACAGAGACTCTCTTTTGCTAGCTTCTCACTTGAACATTGCCCTTTCTCACTTGAAACTGAAAGATTATTTTGAGGCACGTTCAGCTGCTACTTCTGCGTTAAAAATAGATCCGGATAACGAGAAAGCCCTTTTCAGGCGCGGGCAAGCTTTATTACAATTAGGAGAACCTGTGTTAGCAAAAGAAGACTTTAAGAGGTAAGCCAAATATAATTTGTTACTTGAAAATTTATATTATTATATATTTTGCAGGTGTTTGGAAATAAATCCAAATAATCCAGCTGCAAAGGATCAACTTGCTTTATGTTCAAAGGCAGTGAAAGAGCAGCTGCAAAAAGAAAAGAAGATCTACGCTAATATGTTCGAAAAGTTCGCCAAAATGGATACACAGGTGAAAACTAACTAATTTCTACTCATGTTTTGGTTTACTTTTTATTGATTATTTTGATTAAGTATTTCTCGAATAAATTTGATCTTTTTACTCGAGTTTCATTTGTAAGTTTGAAAATGTGAACATTTGTGAGGATGTATGTTACTCGCCACGCAAAAGTACTGAGCCGATAAATAATGACAGAAGCCGCAGGCGGGTCGTTAGTTTGATTTCAATTAAAATCCAATCCATGCTTTTCTTTACATCGACAGGGCAAGCAAGCACTGCAAAGCTCATGTCGATCCATAATATAAAGACAAGCACAACTGACATCTAAGGGGAAAGACAAAAAGCGGGATTGAAGCGTTTGTTTTGCATATTATAGATTTGAACAGGAAGGTGGACTAACCCCAACTACGGTGGAAAACTCCTCGCATCCACTTAGGATTAAAAATTTTAAAATAAGTATTGTGATTAGTTCTATTATAATTCTGGAGCATCAAAAAGCAGTTCCCAGAGATCGCCTGGGGGACAGCTCAAGGTACAGAAGTTAAATGGACATGTCAAGAAAACATTGTATTCTGCGAAAAAAATTTATTTTAAAAATTGCAAAGCGCACGTTTAACGCCATCATCAGTGCGATACTCGTCAAATATATAATGCAAGAAACCAATTTGAATAAAATCGACAACACATCAACTACACAATCATAATTTTTTTTTAAATTACATTAAATTTAAAATATTCCCCTATTTGGGGTAGACTGTCGTTAACTTTTGATCATTTTTAATTTTATTACCTCCAAGAAGAGCGGAAATTTGTTGGAGGTTATAAAATTAAAAATGGTCAAACAGTCTACCCGAAATAGGGGAATATTTTAAATTTAGTGTAATTTTGAAAAAAAATTTGTTTGGGTAGTTAACGTGTTGATTTTATTTAAATTGGTTTCTTGTATTATATACATGACGAGTATCGCACTGATGATGACATAACAGACTAAAGCGTTTGCAATTTTTAAAATTGAAAATTTTACACAGAATACAATGTTTTCTTGACGTTCTAGTCGTGTGTACGCAGCTATAAAGATATTCACCTTAAATGGACATGTTTTTGTAATGTGGTCTGATAGTTGTGGGGTAAAATGGTGCATTTATTAAAGATGTTGGGATTTTTTTAAACGCAGAAATAGGGTAGTTGTGAGCAATTACGAATAGTGGTTGATTTTATGTAAAATGTATATTCCAGTTCCGTTTTTGTTAATACTTTACGTAAAAACCAAACAATATTGCAGAGAGAAGAATTTGAAAAAAAGAAACAACCCAATGTATTGAGTTCTGTGGGCGAATGGGGCCAAGAAGACAGAGACAGAGAACCCAGTGAATTTGAGAAAGAAAATCCGGATATTTTGTTGCTGAATAAAACTGGAGAATTTAAAGATATGTAAATTTGAGGCGATGTACTTTTTATTTATATTAAATAATTTGTGCCTTGAAATATAATTTTTTCACTTCCTTCTTATCTCACATACCGAATAGTAATGAACAAGAAGGATCACTCTCAGCTCCGCCTTCTTTAACGATATTTCCATGACGTCATTATGTGGCATCGTCGCAACTATTTTTCAGAGTCAGACTCCTTCCTCAAATTATACCGGCTGGAATAAATACTAAGCTGAAGTGAGATTATTCGTATTATACCAACGGGCCAGATAAAATTATTGCAAGAACCTTTTTTCAGTGTATATATATTGAACTTAATAATTTTGAAAAGTGAACAATAAAAAAATACATTCAGCATTCTATAGCACGAAATAATCACCAGAACATATTAGGTACCTACAAACAGAGTTTATGTTGTTATTAATCCCATAAATTATATATATATATATATATATATATATATATATATATATATTATCAAAAATCCCATAAATTAATATATAAATCTCTGATAAGCGAGCGCTTCTAGGGACCATTGAATAATTCACTTGTTTCCTACACTTAACAGAGGATGATGGATTGTGCACAAAATTACCTATCTATATATTTACAAAAATTTATGATTCTCCACGAAAATTGTTGAAAATAATTCATGTAGGTAGGTATACACGTTTTTCTTATTTTTATTTATACCTATATTTTATATTAATTATTTATTACTTATGTATTTTTTATTAGTAACATTTTTGTTATAGAAATGTTTTTTTATTAAAAATGTTTGTATTGAATATCCAGTTGATATTCCTTAATATCAACTCCGTTAACTAATTTTAATAACATTCATCCAAATATATGTTACCAGACCTTGTACAATATACTTTTTATTGTGCATGTCACAATTTTCACGAGGATACCTAGTATTCGTACACTAACACGTGCTCTAACAGATAATTTATTTACGCCGGCTAGCCTTTATCTACACGAGTGACCCTTCTTGTTCATTACTATTCGGTGCCCAAGACCACCACCCTCCATGGACAAGGATCAGGATTATGTGTCTGGAATTATTCTTTTTGGGAAATTAATCCACAATATATTTTAATATTAAAATATGTCTAAATCAGTTTTGTTTATTAGTTAACAAACCAAACCTGGATAAAAACATGATTGTGGTATAATTAACAAAAAGAATAATTAATACACATACAGAATATGTGTATGGAAGTTATAAAAAAAGCATAAGTTTATTAATATAGATATATATATTTGTTTACTCTTAATATTTGATTATGGTAAAATATCAAATTCAAAAAGAAATGCAAACAGTAAATCAGAAAAATCTATTAATCTAAACCGGAATTATCAATGATCAAAATTTACAATCTTGTAGATTGACAATTTTATGATCAAAATATATTTGCTGATTTCTAGAATTTGATAAATCTGAACAGCTTTAAATATAAAATGCGTTTGAGTTCTGCCTGGCTTATTATTGCCCAAGAGTTCACAATTTGGTGAATTTGTTAGATAAAATTAATTATGAAATACATGATTTTAGTGCATCTTATAAAAGAAATAACGTTTTTTCCTGATGGGGAAATAATATAATAAAAATAGGGTTTGGGTTGCTCTTGATCGCAACCACTATATAAAAATAGTAGTAGTTCAAATGTACCATTCCTTATAAATGATTAGTTCGCGTATGTTTAATGTTTAGTGGAGTCGACAACAATCAGACGTTATCAAGGTAGCAACAATGACCAAATCAAAATTTACTCAAAAAGAGCTTATAAAATAAACAGAGAGCAAAACGTGTCAGAAGGAAACAAGTATACTTGGTAGGGATACGAGTAGACCAGCGCTGGGTTTAACAGGAGATCATAACAACATGCGGAAGAAGTTACGAGAATGAATTAAGAAGTAGAAAGATCAAGATGAGATTGCCACATATTAATGCCGATACATAAAAGTACTTCAAGCTAAAACTAGGTCATCTACCTATAAAAAATTGGTAACACCATGTGCTTCAAGTAATTTCATCTAGATTAATATGTAACCACAGCTGGTAGCAAAGATATTTGTGGGTGACTTGGATTATGGAAATAATATAAGATGGGTGATAGTCAAGAAGACAAGTTTAAAATTTTGTCACCTTCTCTGCATGTTATGTTCTCCGTTCTCCTGTTGAACTAAGCATTGATATACTCTTATTCCTACTTAATATACCCGCATTTTAAACTTCCGTTCCGTGTTCCTCACTTGCAGTGTTTGTACAAAAGCGTCAAAGATACGACGTCTGATTGGAAATTACTACTTGGTAGTTTAAAAAAAAGTCGATGTTTTATTTAAGTTATGTAAGATTTAAAAATTTATTTACTTTTGTTTGAGGGCAACAAGTGCATTTAGCTGTAGTGAGAATTATAAATATCTTCAAACGTATTTTTTATTCACCAAAATTGTTTAATTTGTACCACTTCCTTTATATATAATAAATCGAAACAAAACTACTAGGCGTCTAAACTTGTAAAGCTTTAGTACATTAGTAAGAAGAATGGGGATTAGGAAGAAAAGCAACAAAAAATACGTAACGGCATCCATATACGAACCTTGAGGGATACCGGACAAAACATTAACACTATTATTTACAAAGTAGACAAAAACAATTCCAAATATTAGGCACCATACCAGATAACTTAAATTTCGCCAATGTATTGCACTATTAACCAATAAATAATTAGACAATTTTAATTCATATTATATTGCTTCAGTTTTTTTTATATTGGATATAAAAATAATGTTAAAAATTTAAGATACCTTGTATGGAAAAGGCAATTAAGTAGTGGTCCACGGATGGATCCTTGTAGTAGACTTTAGTGGTTAAAAACCGTCGTTAAAGCAAACATTTATGTACAATAATATTGACAGACATCAGATATTTGTTATTAGACTCAATAATTTGACACCTCGAATTCGAGAATTATTTTTATTTATATCGGATGTTTGACAATAGAAAACCAAAAATAATACAAAGCAATTCAGTCCGCTAATCGAAAATAAAATCAGTCATTATACAATATAAATTATAATAAACATTAAATAATATACAATATTTCCTGACATGATTAGACCATTTTTCTGTTTCTTTTCTGCGGGGGGCATTGCTTTTAGAAACTATTCATCACGAATGCATCTACAGATTAAATTATTACAAAAAAATAGTATAACGAAAGGAGAGGGCAAATTAGGTAGGATGAAAATAATTTAGCAGCATTAATAAGCTCTACTTCTTTTTATTAGGTGGAGGATTTCTTTGAGGTGTCGAAGGGCGGCCGGAATTTACCCCCTGGTACTGATATTTTGCCTTTTTCTCTGAAGGTTTGAGAATCTGAAAATATATATAACATTAGGTTGGGGTAATCAATACTACAACATATACAAATCGCGAAATTTCTTATGGAACCTCACTGATTACACAAGTACGACAAGAAAAATATGAGAAAAACAGCTTGAAAGAGAAAGTATAATTGTGCACGCGCATCGAGATGTATTCTTATTTCTACTGACTGGCCGAATGTTGGTCGTCCTTTATAGAGAGAATAGCTGGTGGTATTCAGTATGTTCCCAACATGGAAAGAGTGAGGGTGTTGAAGAAATAAAAAAATACAATCGTTATTACGTAAACAGAAGTCCATTCGTCTTATATTTTCTATGTTGTCTGAACATTGTAACAATGGTACCCGTTCCGTTTTAAAATATTATGTACAGTTTTATTATCTATGTTAATCTCTTCAGCAGTTTGTCTTAAAGAATATGATTGTCCTGTTTCAACTGCTAAACAAACATTTAATTCTCTAGTTTGCCTTTCATCGTTTATTGGACGTTCGATTGGATCTTCCGAAGCTTGTCATTTTCTACAGTATGAAACACATCTATATTTCTCGAAATTGCTAATTATTTTCACAATTGTTGACTTTGAAGGAATTGGGCGATTTTCAAATGCCACAATAAACAAATTAACGATTGCACGATTGACCTCGAAAATACCATCTTACAATTTGCACTTTTTGGCAGGTTAAGTATGTTAATAAAGGCATATTGTAAATGTTTTATTTTCAAATACAATGGGATGCGCTTCCAACGTGATCAACGTTTGTAGCGAAAAGCAGTTTAAATGTGAATTCTCTCTGTAAAGGACAATGTTGCAGGATAAAAGTGTTAAGTTTTACCTATTATGCATGACTTCGAAAAAAATTCAACGATAACGAGACAAAAATATCATTTGTACAAATTAATCTGCGCTACTGGCAACAGCGGTTAAAATAGTGGGGCAATCAACATTCGGCCAGCCTCTGGAAGTAAGTACACGCCTCGATGCGCGCGCACAATTCTCTTTCAAGCTGTTTTTCTCATATTTTCCTTGTCGTACTTGTGTAATCAGCACGGTTCGATAAGCTTTTTCGCAATCTGTATATATACCCAACCCCAATAGGCATACATATTATGTATGAAATTAAAAATTACTTACTTGAAAAGAACACATAAGAGTTTCATCGACACTCATCATCCCTCCTGCATTGTCGAATTCGCCGCAATAATTTGGAGCCGAAAATAATGTGACTAGTTGTCTTTTAGCGAAAAATTCGTAACCATCTTCAACAACTTGATGAGCTCGACAGATCAGATCTAAATCATGTCTATTTAGAAATTTGCTTACCACATCAGCGCCAAACGTAAACGAAACACCTCGATCGTTCTCGCCCCAACCTTGGACGTCCTTGTCGGGGTCAGACCAAAGGAGATCGCATAGAAGACCTTAAGAACAAAAAAGAAGTGAATATTTAACTTCATCCAATACTTATTTTTAAATTAGCAGTATATTTTGAAGTCTAGTAAACATAAAATTCACCTGTGTCAGGTACGTCAGTAGGTCTCATTATTCTTCTGATCTGTTCCATTCCTTGTAAATCGGGGCTTAATCCTCCATGGCAGCAAAATATTTTTTCATCAATGATAGCTGATATTGGCAAGCAATTGAAACAATCAGTGAAGGTTTTCCATAATTTTATGTTGAATCTTCTTTTGCCTAAAAAATAAATATGTAATTTAAATTTTTTTCCCTTGTACTATTAACAAAGACTTACATTCATCATAGAATCCGTAAATCCTGTTAATAGATGCACATTCATGGTTGCCCCTGAGCAAAAAGAAGTTCTCTGGATACTTAATCTTGTAGGCGAGCAGCAAACAAATGGTTTCCAAGGACTGTTTCCCGCGATCGACATAATCTCCGAGAAATAAATAATTGGCTTCTGGCGGGAATCCACCATATTCGAACAGACGAAGCAAATCTGTATACTGTCCATGGATATCACCACAAATCTTGAGTGGTGCTTCCAACTCGAGTAAGATTGGTTGCTGCAGGAATATTTCACGAGACTTCAGGCATAAACCGCGTACTTCGGATTCGGTCATGTGCACTGATTTTCCCGGGCGCATTCCCCTTACTAAAAGACATTATAGAATTAACAGTTGGAAACAATAAATGAAAACACCTGTATTAAGCAAATATTGCAAATATATGAGTCAGTATTTATCATTAAATGTATATCAATATTGATGATTAATTATATATCACAGATAACAACAAAATGATATAATGAAATAATCTCATTTATCACAAGATTCTCATTTATGACAAAAAGATAAAAATATATGATCTCAACTTGTTACAGATGAGATAATAGAGCCATAATCAATATTTAAGAAAAAAACATTACATTCATGTATTACAGTTAAATTATGTAAAACTATTTTTTAACTCACTTTATTTCATTTTCCAAAACAATTATACTGTATTGAGTAGTAAGAATTCAAACAATACTAAAATTAATCAATAACAATTAATTATTGAATATAAAAGTGTTTTCCTCTACCTACATATAATTTTCAAGATGCTGAGGTTGCATTTCCTATTCACAGAGATGTGACTTATGCAATACTCCTAAAAATGACTTGTTTTGTAAATGTTTCAAATCAACATAATTTTTCTTACAAACAATATTTAACTGACTGCATATTTTCTATTCTAATTTTGGATTGGTCAAAGATTACAAGTTGAGAGGTTAAAAGAATCATGGAAAAACAGGAATGTAAATATATATGTATTTTTATTTGGAAATTAATTAAAATTAGCACAAGCAGAAAAATTGGGTACCTCATTTTAAGGTTAAACTATTAGTTTTTTCTCCTTATATCTACAATAGAGGACATACATAATATCCATGCAGTGTATTTTGTCAATTAGCATTAATATTTTAAGATGTTTTGTTTAAAATATACCTAGCCTTCGGTGAAGTGTTAATAAACTAGAAATTAAAACAATAATTTGAATCACACTGTTTACATCAAACATTAGGGGATGTGGCAATGTAGTTAATTATTAGAAATTTGAAAAAAAACACAATTTTAAGTTCAGAGATAAAAATATCTTTCAGATTTTGCTTCTATTAATGAGTTTCAGAAAAGTACTCAAACTAATTATAAAAATACATCACAATCATATTTTAATTAGAGTTCTGCAAAGTCTCTAGAATAATAAAGTTAATTATGTAAAAATAATTGAATAATAAAAGAAAGTATTTGCAGTTGTGATATTTTCAGAAATTATGTGTAAATTATGGAAATGACAGGTCAATAATTAGAATATTTCTACCTTCGTCTTTAAAGGAAATTATACGATACAAAGGTATATTTTCATTTGTAAACATATTTGGAGTTATTTTGCATTTAAATAATTTAAAAAATTACCTTCTAATAATCTTTGTATTAAACTGTCTACATTTAATTCGGGCTCTGCCATTTTTCCTCAACAAAACTACACACAAGTCACACAACACAAACAAATATATCTGCCAAAAAACATCAAAATAATAGGCCTTTTCAGTAGATGCTTAAATCTCAAAACAAATATATTTTATATTTATTTGAAGGCTTACTGATAATGTTTTAACTTGTGCAGCTTCCATTGGAATATAAATCAGAGATAAAGAAGATATAAATGTAACAAAGTTTACTAAAAAATATCGTCAAACATTGAGAAAATGACGTCCTACGGATTTGTTAGAGTGGCTGGCCAATTGCTGCTATCGCCGATGACAAAACATCCAACGAAGAAGACATTACCTTAAAACCAAAAAAAGAAGAAGAACGCAGCCTTATATTAAATATTAAAGACTACACAAAATAAACTATCAATTCTTTGCTTAAAATAAATAGTATAAGATATTTTCAGTAAAACATGTCCACTCGATGGTAAGTGCTTGATGTTTTGATTTGTAGTACCTGTATGGCTTAAGTTACTTTTGTCAGTTTTTGGATAAGTTGTGTAAGATCGATGCGGGAAAAGTTAATTTGGAACAAAATTAAAATCGTGAAATCAAGCTAAAATTAATTTTTAATGTTTAAAGCAAAAAGGTATGCATTAAAAACAAACATTTCAAATAATTCATTTCAGGTATCCTATATACCAAAAAGGGGGGCCTCAATTGAGAGTTTTTCTTCCAAATTTCTGGATGAAACTTGTCAGACCTCCACATTCCCAACCTCCCAATGTCGTTGTGTTTTCTTGTTCAATGGGAATGACCAAATATGATGTTAAAAATTATATGGAAAACATTTATAATGTAAAATGTGCAGATATTCGAACTAGGATTCACATGCCAAAGACTCGACGAGATCGCACTCAAGGATATGTTGTTAAAGATGAAGATATTAAATACGCTTATGTAACATTAGTAAGTCATGTTCAATTCTCTAAAATTGTAACTATATACTAAATGAAAAATTTATACATTTTAGCTCAAAGGAGAAGAATTTAGATTTCCAGAGCTCTTTGAAACATCTGAAAACAAGGAACAAGAGGACCATGAAAAAGCCTTGAAGCAAGCCAAAGATGGTTATCAAGAATTTTTGGATAAAAACAAAGACAGACAGAACATGCCTGGATGGTTTACCCTATAGGTTTTTGATTTGTTTTGTAAGTGAATATAGAATTTAATATACATTTTGTTAATCATTTGATTATTTTTACCTATCAGGTAATTTTTCCTTAGACTTTTAGTGAGATCTTAAACATAGAATTTGTACTATGAATCAAGTGAATAATGATCAAACTCAACAAAAATAACAATGTTTCTTCTATGTTGATAGTTAGTGGTGGATCATCATTTGTAATATTTTTGTTGAAGGATTTGCAGACATTTGTTTTAGTGGTAAAACCTAATTCAAATGTAATGGAAATACTCTCAGTTAGCAGTTAAATAGGCCTTTCCTTTGACACTAACCAATTTGCAGTACCTTATATATCCGAAAAGAATAGATTAGTCGTGGATGAAATAAACTAATATGGATGGTAAAGGTGTTTTATTACATATATATACAAAGTATTGTTCAACCTTGTTATAAAATAAATGTTTATTTAAAGGACTCTTTATTGCAGAAAATTCACATTTGAACAGTTTTTCACCAGTGTGATAGTGTAAATGTTTACCAAAGATTATATACACGGATGTTTACACAAATAACTTTTCTGTGAATAAGATTTTGAACAAATATCACATTTGAATGGTTTTTCTCCCTTATGACAAAGTAAATGATTCTTTGTTAGAAAATATTTAAAGCAATGTCACATTTAAACTGTTTTTCCTTGGTGTGGCAATGTAAATGTTTACTTAAATAGCTTTTCTGTGAAAAATATTTTAAACAAAAGTCACATTTGAATGGTTTTTGCTCTCTGTGACAAAGTAAATGCCTATCTAAATGAAACATTCGTAGGAAAAATTTTGAACAAATGTCACATTTAAATTGTTTTTCCCCGATGTGGCAATTTAGATGTATATTTAAAGAGCTTTTCTGTGAAAAAGATTTCAAACAAATATCACATTTAAACTGTTTTTGCTAGGAGTGGCAATGTAAATGCTTATCCAAATAACTTTTCTGTGAAAAAAAGACTTCAAGCAAATGTCACATTTGAATGGTTTTTCACTCGTGTGACAGAGCAAATATCTGTTAAAATGATTCTTTCTTAAAAAAAGATTTGCAGCAAATGTCACATTTAAACTGTTCTTCCCCAGTATGGCAATGTAAGTGTCTCTTCAGATAACTTTTCTGTGAAAAAGATTTCAAACAAATATTTAAACTGTTTTTCTTCGTGGCAATGTAAATGTTTTCCCAAATAACTTTTCTGTGAAAAAGATTTTAAGCAAATGTCACATTTGAACAGTTTTTCAGTTGTGTGACAAAGTAAATGTCTGTCTAAATGATCCTTTCTTAGAAAACATTTTAAGCAAACGTTACATTGAAACTGTTTTTCCCCAGTATGGCAATGTGAATGTTTATTCAGATGAATTTTTTGTGAAAAGTATTTCAAACAAATGTCACATTTGAATTGCATTTTATAGTGACACAATTGGGCATTTTGAACAATTTTATGTGAGTATGGTTTATCAATACTGTTGAAGTGAGCAAAGTTTTTTGTTTCCTCCAAAATTTTTTTCACATCCTCATTCAGATTAGTTAAGTTACCATTATTTCTCTTATCAATTTTGGTTTTATATAATTTCTTCTTTCTTAAAGAATGGTGTATTGAACAGTGATAATAATATTCTACTTTATTTGTATATAAATTTCCACAACCTGCACAGATAATGATCCCATTGAAATGATCCGGTATATTTATGTTTTCCATTTAATGAACATCCTGTAAATAAAAGGTAAATTGATAGACTTAACAAAAATGATCATTTGGAGTTAAGAGACGACAGTTTTCACTTCTGAAATCCATTCTTACCCATTGATCTGCTTGAGGTTTGGAAAGGGCATAGGAAATAGCTCACAGAGCCTACCTTTGAGTTTAGTTCTTTTCCTCCATTTCCTATTTAAATAGTTGAATTTATTTTCAATGTTAATAATATCAGTTTCTTGTTTAATTGAAACATTAAATTCTTTCAAAGCTATATAAGTATTTAAATCCACATTCACCTCTTGTTTAATAGGACTTATGCTATTCGTTTCTCCAATTAGATCATTTATAAGGTTCACACTACAATATGAACCACTTCATCAAGTTCTTGTTTAACGTCAATATTAATAGTATTATCTTCAATTTTAGTGATTTCTTCCTTGAATATATGAAGAGTTGCCTGATTTGTATCCATTGTATCAATAATAACAGAGAATAACAAATTAACCTGTACAAATAGAAACAGAAGGGGTGCGTTTAGATTGCCTGTGTGTTTGCCCGAAGGTGAGCGTTAATAGCAATGACGTCACACCCATAGAACGCTCTGGGGTGAGTTCGAGAACGTCACACTGGTTGAAATTTTGCACTTGATTGGTGGGGGTGAAGGGCGATCCTAGTGCGACGCTCCATCGAATGAGTTCTCGAACGGAATTACCTTCTTGTGATTGTTAACTATAACCATACTTTTTTAAATTTTTATTTTTCAACTTTTAAGTTTTTCTATTTTAAATGTAGAGTAGATAATATGGATAAAAAAACGTGTCGCATTGATTGCGCTTACATTGGGAAAACAGTTGCTTGAAGGGATAGGTACATTCCGACTCAGAAAGCGAGTCGGATAATGAAATGGAAATCTCTTTAATATCCCAAATTGAGTCAAAGCTGCAACCGCGGAAAACAACACATCCAAGGTGTAAAGATTGCTTTGAAGGAGTTATTCCCAGCTATAAGTACTTTTAAGGAGTTTCAGATGAATTTCAGAATATTTATAACTAGCCTAGGTCTAACATTAATGAATAGGGCGCCAAGAGTTTTATACAGAAAAATTTTAAAAACCCTTCAGGCACGCCAATCTACCACAAATAAGCTTAATAACATTTTAAATTTGAATAGAAGAAGGAAATTAATTTATTTTTAAGTTAAAAATTTAATAAACATTCATAGTCATACCATTGTCTAATATAAAGTATTAGACAATGGTCATACACACATAAATACCAATCTAAATTCTAATCACAAAATATTCAAACCAAACTGACAGGTGCGATTTCTAACCGAGTTGGGACTGGTGTAATTTGAGAGTCGCTCGAGTGTCGCTCTAAGGAGTTCTCGGACTGTGGGGGAGTACACTACAAGAAGACGCTCAAGAGTTCTCGGACACAAAAATAAGTGAATTTCATACTGGTGCGATGTTCTCGAACTTAGCCCTGAAATTATAAACGGAATCGGTATGTATGCAACGATCTTTAATAGGTCGTTGTATGTATGATCGTCAAGGTCAGGATTTAGGTTATGTTTATGTGGTATACATCGTAATAACACGCTAATGCTAATAATCGTTTATACCAAGGAATTTTCATTAAAACGTAATGTCGACTGCTTCAACATTAATAAAAAATGTACATGTGTTGGTGCAGGAATCAGAAAATGGAGGTATAATTCAGAATGAACATGGACATTGGTTGATAATGGATCTGAGATCGGAAACTATGTTCTACCTGGAACCCACGGAAGATGTTTTATCTTTTTTCGATATTAAAGTTCAAGAAACAATAAGTGAAACACGCACATCAAATAAAGAAAATAAGCAGCAAGAAGAAGAGGGAAGGTGTACTTGGAACAGAGGGGATATTTTGAGACTTATTGATTTGTACAAGAAATATGAGCCATCTTTCAAGAGCTCCACAATCAAGAATGATAAAGTGTGGCAAAAAATTGCATCAGAATTAGGTTCGCATCAGTAGACATACACGATGTCCGTCACTGTTCTCGGGGTGTTT
>CAJUYH010002790.1:0-37189 GCA_910591685.1 Galerucella tenella
AGATATATGAATTATAATTAACAAAAAGGCTTCGTGAGAACTTGTCTACGTTCTACATCTCCAGATCTCACGCACACAATCTTGTATAACTATAACAATGTCCTTTAATTTAAGTCTACATACTTAAACAAAAATAATAATAACACAATTGATTTTAACTTATCAATTAATAATATTAACTAAAGTGAAACAAAATATGATTGTGGTAATATACCGTACAAGGGTCAAGTTTCAAGTTAGTCGATCAGGTGTTTTAATTATGTCACTCGACACTCGAAATTTCACATTGAAGTCTTGTATGTTTATTGATGGTACAAACATTCTCTTTTTATTTATCACAAAGCCAAGATGATAAAAAAAAAAAGAGAAATGGTAATAAAGAAAAAAAATGTTGTCAAGTACATTGGCCCTGTATTTTTCATTTCGGTTAATCTATTCATCGTATAAGTTTAATTGTACTTGAATGATTTCAATAATGAAAAATATATATATTCATAAAGAAAACATTATATTACAAAAGCAGATATTACCTAGGACAATTTGTTGGCATCGGTATTACGGCTAATCAAAATGGAATGTACGGATTTGTATATGCAATTTGCTCATAATAAATATAAACGTCATTTTCTCACGATACAAAAAGCATATGGATATGTGTCATATGATTTAATGATCATCCTGCACATTCTTATGCTATGGGCAAAATTTTCAATTTTTTTATCAAGCCACTCTCGAGATGACTGAGCTCATATTTTTTTTCGTCTCAATATAATGTATGGATTAGCTTCGAAAATTCATTTTGTTATTTTACGCCGAACTGAAGGTCGATAGACAATTTGGTATAACAATAAATTATTAGCTCCATAACAATTAACTCTCTATAATAATTTTATTTTTTTGCTCCAGCCATTTTCAAGATACTTCCATTATATATGATGGATATACATTCGGGCAGGAGCCAAAAAACATGTTTTTCATCTACATGACCTTCGTAAATATTCCATTTTTCTTTCATATTATTGATGATGACGTGTCAGTGAATATCAGTATTTATTTATTTATCCATTTATTATTGTAGAAAAATGCGATTATATGGTTTATTTTGGCCTTTGAAAAAATCCAACGAAACCAATACTTTCTTATCACTACGTGATGAAAAGTACAAAAACTCCATAGGTTTCTTTAGTTCTCATCAAAGTATTTAATTTTACATTTGTGATGAGTTAAAAATAATTGAATGGACTTTCAGCAACATTATACTTGTGTAGAGGTAAACAGAAATTTCAAGGTTAGAGTTGTGATTTGAGTTTTAAACAAAAATGAAATACAGTTGGTTCGCTGCGAACATCACATAGAGATTGCTATCCCAATGGAATTTGCAATTCATGAGTGAACGCAAATGTAAAGTACGAATATATTTGTCACGTATGCAATTGATGTATGGAATTCAAGTATGGGGGAAAAAAAATGGATATATTCTTCTTTCAATACTAAAAATAATTATGTATGAAATGGATATAGATGTGAATATTTTTTCATCTATATAAATTCAAATGAAAAATACTGACAACAAAAATTTGCATTGGACATATTTTTTATGTCGACTCATGGTGAAATAAGCGAGAATTATGGGAGTTCAAATAAAATCCAATAGCATACTTAAGTGCTGCCACCTGTGCACAGTTTGCGACAATATTTCGCGGTAATTCAAATCGTGTGTCGATAATCCAGTGATTGCTTGAACACAATGGATAATGTCAAACTATTTAATATACAAAAAATAAAATAACATATCTACAATTAATTCTCCACAATTATTTATCAGCGTTATTTAAGCGTAAGTTAATAAATTGGATTATCAATAATGTTTACCATCTCTCCATTTGTTGAGGATAGCATCTCTTTGTTCGACAATTTTTTTTAATCTTGCTGGACCTCGCGGTTTCTTCAGGTCAACAACTGTCCCAGCAAACATTTCATCTACATTTCTCGTCCTTGCACTTGCAATCACGAATCAATTCAATTTCTATCAATATATATATAAATATTTTATCTATTTTTTTATCAGCCGATCTGTCTTTGTTTCGTTCGTTAATTATTTGAACGATATTTAATTAATTAACAATTGTTTCCAATTTAATTTTAAATCATTGCACAAAATTATTTCAAGTTCATCGATCTTCATGCAGTGTTCAATTGATCACGGCACAATTACTTCACTTATTGCGTAACATTGCGACTGAATTGGATGAGTGTCTACCTCTCGTATAAATATACGATTCGCGTTTAATAATAAACTGTAAATGCTGTGTATCTAAAACTTCTCACTCAAATTGTCCTACATTGGAATCAAATTAAAAATTATCTTCAAACACAACAAACAAAATGATTATTTGTCGCATAAAAATATGAATTCAACACAAAAATCCATCAATCGATACTGTACTTTGTAAATCTAAAAAAAATATAGAGTGGGGAATAGAGTGCGAGTGAGTGAGTGAGTGAGTGAGTGAGTGAGTGAGTGAGAGAGAGAGAGAGAGAGAGTGAGAGAGAGAGAGAGAGAGGGAGAGAAAAAAAAATATATGAAATACTTGTATTTATTATGGGAGATTGACAATGAATTATTCCCACATGTAATTAACTTCACGACAAAATCCAAGATTTTAATTTCTTTTAATTTGTCTCCTTTTTGTTAATTCGCGAGAAGAAAGACATTCAACAACGATTGTCGGACGACTGTGTGTTATTCCCTGGGGCTTTTTGCGGTGAAGAGAGAAAAGAAACACAAGGAGAAAGAGAGAGAAAAAGAGAGCGGTTCGCTGTGATGAGTTGGAAGGTAGAAAATAGATACGACGCTTGGAGTAACGCCAGTTCAATCGTTTTTGATTCTTCAGCGATCTTAATTGTCTCCAGGATATTTTTTTCTTTTTTTTTCCATCCTTCGCCATATTTCTTTTTATATTTCATTTTGTGCTGTATTCATGCAATAATATATTGCATCGTCGTTTAGACAGGATGATCATAATGATGATGATGATGATGATGATGATGATGATGATGATGATGATGAGGCAGCGGATGATAATCACTATGATTGCCCATAATTTACTCTAGAAATGTTTGAGATGATGATGATGATGATGACGATCATCATCATCAAGACTTTATGATGATGAGAATACGTGGCGTAGTCACATTATCCGGGGCCGCCGAGGTAATCATCATTTGGCTCGGACCAATGGGAAACACCATGAGGGGTATATACACACGGTCAGGTAAAACACACGAGCACACTTGGACAAGCTTATAAAGCCCACGCTATTCCACTCACTGGAGGCAGTTTCTTCTCTGACGTTCAGCTGAATTCATTACACAGTGTTCAAAAACGTCCGGATTTTTTTTTTGCCTTTCTTCATACTTCATCATAGCACACAAAATATATATATCATAAATATTTGGATTGAATATAGTGGGAAAAAATAAAAAATAAAAAATAAAGAAATAGGTGAGAAGTGTTAAACAATAGTTACTAATATTATTCAATACATGTCCGATTATTATTGTTGGTGTTATTTATTATTATTTTTATTATTACTAACCTGTGATGGTCTCGGCGTCGCGGGTGCTAGCGGAGGTCGCTGTCCTGTTGCGGGGCGATTTTAACGATTGTAGCGTCGCCCTCGTTGCTAATGACAGTTTTAAGGAGGCGGCTGAACGCCGGGCGGTTGTTTCGGTCCGCTTTGGACCCACATCCTCCACGTCGGCCAGCTTGAACGCTTTGTCGACGAGTGAGATCGCCTCACCTTCCTGAAAACATCAAATATTAATACATACAATTTCATTAACCCAAATCGATATATTTAATGAATAGTTGTAGTAAAATTAACACCAAGGACAAATTAATTAGATCAATTTCGTGACGTTCTATTCTATTTTATTCTAAAATTGTTGAACTATTATGTTTAGAATAGCATGATAACTCTTAAGTTAGAGTCAAAGACAATTTCTGGCGCCAAATTCATGTTCTGACACACGCTAAATTTAAATTGAGCTTTCCATTCTCTCTGTCACTTGCTACATCCAACATCTAAACAATTCACGCGTCTTTAAACGCTTTTAAACTCTACATAACTGCAATTACATCAATTGTTTTTTCACGCGAATTATTCACTATTTATATCTTATCTCCTCAATTACATTGACAATTAAAATTCCATATTATACTATTGTTGCTCTTTAAATTCATCAATGTCAATGAGTCATTTGTACAATATATATGAGGAGAGTAGAGAAGTAAATTGTGGAATTCAATGAATGAAGTTGAGTGGAAGTAAATCGAATTTACTGTACGCCAAGTGGTCAATCGAGTTGTAATATATATATATATATATATATGTAGGTATGTATGAGAAAAACGAGAGTGGAGAAACGAGTGAGCGAGGAAACCAATACGACCATACATGAATTACGTAAGCGATAATTCAATGTATAAATAATTCCTTTCATCGTATTCAAATGTTATTTTTTTCTTATAGAGAGAAACACAGTGACACGTTTGTACGAGTGAGTGAGTGAGTGAGGCTTCCCACGTGGTGTTTCGCATTTTAAAAAAGAAAACACATTATACAAGTTGAATGACACTTTAGATTATTTTTAAATATAAATTCTCAAATAGAAATAAACACTTTACCACAATCATCATTATTATTATTTTATTTTTTCACAGTTAATTTAATAAATAATGTAAGTGCAAATCTTTTTTTTTTTTTTTTACATATCACGAATGAAATATTGTGTATTATGAACTTTTCTCTTTCACTGCACATGAAACACTGACTTGTGCACTCATTCAAGTACATTCAAATACGTACAGTAGGTAGAAGAAGCAATTTCGGCGTAAATAAAGAGATTTTTCACCGTGAGAGTAGATGATGGTAGTAAATAGAGTCAGGTATGCATTAAGGGTCAGGTTAAAATAATATTTAATCTTCCTCTCCATCGGTAATGGAAATTGAAAGTTATCATGGTGTGTGTATGTGTGGGTTTGTGCCTTATAGACCTCTAAATAATCTTATGGAAAACTATTATTGACCTTGAGGGAAATTTCAAATCTTACACGTGAAATATCTATCAAGAAATTTTATGATAACTTCTTTTTTTTTCCAGCTATTCCATGGTCTTGGTTCTCATCATTGATTTTAATTATCAATGGACAGATGAGAAGTATGTTTGAAAGTAATAAACAAATAAAGTATGGATGCTTCGAGCAAGTTCATGGCGGATTCAACACTGGAAATTGTTGGCAATTTACAATAATACAATATCTACTGTTGTTTGAATTTTGTGACGTTGAATGATGTGTCATACAGCAGTATAAGCATTCGTCATCCCCTAAAATTGCATTTGGCGTCGTGATACACGTCATGCTCTGTATTTTCAGTATATTCTACTGTATTCTGTGTACACACATGTGTTCTATTGCACTTAGTCTGTGGTCTGCCTCTCAAATAATGTATTTCGAAATGTTCTTCATTCATTTTGTTCGTGTCTTCCACTACCAATTTATTCCTTTAAAATTTTTTTTTCACGCTTCTCCTTTTTACAAGTCTTTCGCGAATGGGGAACGACAGAGAGCACGAATTTCGACACTTCACACATCTGTGTAAAATTTATCATAACATATTTATTCACTGGTATAAAATCCCGGAAATAATAAAGTAAAAATGTGTCTTTTTTTTTTCCAGATTTTTTTCGTTTAAAAATATAGAATAAAATCACCTGAACTTCAGTATTTAGCTGTTGACCTTTGCACATTATATAATCTAATGAACTAGAATTCAAGTAACAGAAAAAAAAAAAAAAAACTTTGTTTGATTGCGAGATAATTAATCGCGAACAAGATTACATACGAATTGAATATTGAAATGTTGTAAAATTCACATTTTTCGCTACATAATTTTGAAAAACAAAAATAATTCAAACGTCTCTCATTCAAAGGCTTTAAAAAATCTACTGGGATATGGATAGCATTTATGAAAAGTCACGTAGCCTCATTTCTCCTTCTCCAACGTTAAACATATGTATTTGCTCATTTTATTTTTCAACGTTGAACCTCCACAACGCACACAAGTGTACGTGAATAACCTAAATCCAATAATGACACTCAAAAAAAAAAAAATAAAAAAATCGTGCATTAAAAAAAAAATGAATAATGTAACATCACAGATGTTTGTTCTGTTTATCTAAAAGATATTGCAGCAAGCAAAGCGAATGAGACGTCCTCAAGTTATTTCAACTGCTCATAAACTCTTATCGGGTTTGTTCAAGCGTACACCTTCCAACAGACACAAACACATGCACAGACACACACACACACACACATATATTTACACATACAAAATAACAAAACTATAACTGCTTTTCAAATGGCTGTACGCGGACCCATATATTCTCCATTGTTGCAAAGAACTTATGATATATCTAACGAGAGTCATGAGTTGCACGTTGAATCGATTGTCGCGCGCAACTTGTGTGTAGCATTCATATATTTTTTTCTTCCTTTATTCGCTCTTCCTCCCGTTCCCTATCTCTTTCTCTCTCTCTCTCTCTCGTTTGTTTATCATAATTATTTTTATGGAGGAAGATTCGTTATTCCTTTCAATTTCTCTCAATGTTGATAATAGCAATGCTGACATATTTAATTTCAGATCTCTGGAGAGGTGACGTCCGCTGGTGTCACATCGCACCATCCTCCTCTGCGTGTCAGTGCAATTAGGTGGAGTAAAGGAATTACTTCTTTATAAATCCTCGATCATTTTCATATTCATGTTGAGGTAATGAGCTTTTGAATTTTTATCATAGTTTTAAATTTATGTTTATATATAGATGCATACACATGCATATATATATATATATATATATATATATATATATATATATGTGTGTGTGTATGTGTGAGAGCGTGTAAATGAGTTATTTATTACGACTGCATTAAATCGATGACTGTCACAGAGAGCAAATTTCTTTTTGTTACCCGCTACATATAGACATTTTTTTATTAGTTCTTCGTAGCTGAATAAAGAGAATAGTATTAGGAAAACAATGGAAAAGCGTTCAAATTTGTTAGGAATAATTCATATGGTTACTTACTTTTTGGGGATTATCCAAGTTCTGGTTCCCACAAGGGTTACCACAATGATCACCAATGGCAGATACCCGGTATTTGCTGCAAAAAAAAAAAAAATGAAATAACACATAAATTTTTATTTGAAAAGGGAATGTTTCATTGCTGTTGTTATTGTTGTTCAATGTCAATATAAAAAAAAAACAGAAGATATTGGTAATAAGTTATTCTATAGTTTTCGCCATGTTGCCAATAATGATGTAATCATAGACACGTTACTTGAGACAAGTTTGCCAAGGCTGCTATTGTAAATTCACCAGACAAATAATACGTTTTTGTATATAAAAGACACTCATTCACGCACACACGTGCGTCTATTCATAATGATAAGAGGCAAGGTACAAAAGTATTATTTTTATGTTTCTTTTTTCTTTTTTAAATAATAATTAAATGACGTGAACACATATACAGACGTTAAAGAATAAAATAATGCAAACTGTTCACGGTATAGTGCAAACTCCACAGAACATTCACTCAAATTGTTCAACCAACACTACCGCAATTCCACTAGTGCTTTATTATTTTTTTCTTTTCTCTCCATTAATTTACAGTGGTCGTCATGGGCTGTTGTATGTTTTGCGATTAAAAATAAAAGTGAAACTTTTAATGATTCCATCATCATATGAATCATCATAAATAATATGAGTAAAGAGGACTCTCGTTCTCATTTCAATAAAACAAAATATCGATCGACATTGCCTTGCCCCCGCTTGTGAAATTAGGTTAAATAACAATTGATTGGTGAAACCAATATAATTCCATTGATTTTAAACGAGTCAATCAACAATTGTCCCCCCCACGTCATTGATTATTCGAATTGAAGGGAATAATAAAATGGATAATGCTTCTTATACACAATACACAGTTTGAAAATTAATTGTTGAGGGTGAAAAGGTCAAATTCTTTAATTTGTACGAGTTTGTGGATATGCTTTTTGTAAACTTACTGAAAAAATAGTCCAAGTATGCAACATTTTTTGATTTAAATATTTGTCGTTGGTCCAACGTGGTACCAAAGACAATTTAGCCCTTACAATCGTGCACGTCACAAAACTGCCATTTTTACTTGAACACCTGCGACTGTTCTCTCTTTCTCTCCCTCGTTTTACTCAACACTATTGCATTACCATCTATATATCTATATATATATACATACATATATATTGATATATATGCCTCGTCCTTTTCCTTCACGATTACTCGCGGCACATTCGAATAATTATTGTACAACTTAACCTCTTGCGCATTTAATCTAAAATAATGACGAGGATACAGAGCGTAGACAGAGAAGCACCACGAATTGTGTTAGACATGACTCGAGAGACAGAACGTGAGATGATTAAAAAAATTTCACAAGTTAAATATAGTATACTGAGAAAGATTGGAGAAGAGAGACGGGAGAAGGAACGGGTGAGTAGTCGTTTACGAGCAGCTAGTTGCATACATGTAGTGAGATGCAAACAAAATTCTGGCGTGACGAGCGATCCGCCGGGAATGCAGACAAAATGGCTGTATGCACTTCGGCCATTTTGAATATGTTTTAGATGGCGCTACTTATTGAGGTTTAAAATTACCCGCGCAAATTTTTAAATTTCATAATGCCATGTATAAATGAAATTTTATTTTTCATACTTTTTTTTCTTTTTTTTTTTATATTGATAGTAACATTTACATAATAATTTTTTAACTGTGATATAATTTTGTATTTTTTTTTGTCTTATGAATTTTTCATTAATTGTACATTTTTTATCGTACAATTTCCTGGGGATTAATTGAAAATTTTAAGAAAAAATGTAAATTATTAGTGATAATTAATTTATTGTGAGTGTGATCTCGTCAATGTAGTGTAGGAAAAATAATTGTAGAATTGATTCCATTGTATTCACAGAAATTACGACGATTGATTCATTTGGGTGGATACAAAACAAGAAAAAAAAAACACCGTACACCCATTAATTTTGCATACAGTGATTATCCATATTTGGCAATTTTCAAGTTGATGTTTGCGACACTGCGAATTCGCGACCAACCGGAAGTGTCCTAAGCATTTGATAATGCGCGCGCATATACCCGCTCTATTCAAATATAAATCACAGAATGTCAATAACATAATAACGAATGCAGTATATAAAGGTTATTACCATATACAAAATTCCATAAAAAAAAAACACAAAAATACAATAACAATATTCTATGGAATCTATTATAATTGTACAGAGTAATGACACTGTACACATTTCAATTTTTCAATAGAAAAAAAGTCATGTGTGATAATTCTAGTGAATTTTCGTGTCGCCATATTGCCTGTCTGAATATCGATTGTCATTATTTATATCGTACGTTTCCTCTTCAGTCATCGATTCACTCTTTTTACATTTTACATTTTTACAGTAATGTGAGAGATAAGTTTAGTTGTAGTGTTACAGTAATATAAGGAAATTAATAACGCGACGGGGTGTCACGAATGTGTAATTGTAGGTTACGTTGAGGAGTGTGAAGGTGGACACACGACAGGAATATAAAAAAAAAAGGTGTCGGAATATACACTCACACACAGATAGATATATATATATATATATATATATATATATATAGAGATATATATATGTATATACATATTTTCCAATACAGTGGGTGAGATATCGAGAACATCAAGCAACAACGACGACGACGACGACGACGACGACTACCAAGAGCCGGTGGGTTTTTAGTGGGAGTGCAGGAGAGAAATGACGGATAGCCAGCAGCAGTTCTGCTTGCGGTGGAACAACTTTCAGGCAAATATTACCAGCCAATTTGAGGCATTGCGCGATGATGAGGATTTTGTGGACGTTACATTTGCCTGCGACGGGAGACGACTCCAGGCACACAAGGTCGTACTTTCGGCCTGCAGTCCGTACTTCAAGGAGTTATTCAAGGTTAGAAACCCACCATCTTTTACCCCCCTTGTCATTTCCCCTCGTCCACCATTTCGTTTCAATTCCCCCCTTCTCTCTCCGCCATCCGTCTTTCCCACCCACCACGTTTCTCCTCCCTCTTTGTCAGTTTTCATGTCTCATTCTGTATCACTCTCTTTCTCTTTTTTTTTCTCTCTCTCTCTCTCTCTCTCACTTTTGCCACAATACAATCAATGGTTATGTGCATGTAATGTGCATTGCCACCTGACCTCGAGATGCATAATTCCAAAAGTACTCAGCCAAACCTTAGTGTCTCATGATACTGACCACTTGGCAACCTTGGCTGTTGGTCATATGAGTACAAATTTTAATATGCTATGTGTTCCTAATTTTTATAATCACAAATTATATATACACTTGCATGTGTATGAAGCACTATTGATTGATTTAATATGAAACCGTGAGTGAGGGAGACAGAGACAGAGAGAGAGCGAAAGAGAAACATTTTCGTTTTTTTTTTCTTTTTTTTTTTTCCTTTTCTTTTTATGCAATTGGTATTCATCAAGTCATTGGATTTAATTGTTGATAAGGCAAATATGCTTTTTATTACTATTTATGGACAATTGGCGAATTGATACGCAGATAGATAGCTGATATATATATATTAATATTCATGTGTGTATATGTTACGACTGTGTAGATTGTTTTTTCATTATTATTATTATTTTTTTTACATTTTTTTTCTTCTCTGTTTGTTGAGCTTGTAAGACAAGCCACCATAGCCATTCGAGTTATGTAATGTCGATACTGGCTGAGCAAGCGGCATATGCTTTTTATAGACAAATCCAGTTTACATTTGAGTAATAATTCGCAACATGTGCATGTTATATGCTTGTACGTATAGATATCTGTGCATAGATATATATATATGAATACACCATTGCATCATGGATGTTTTTAACATTCGTACATGTTTTTTCCTTCTCTCTTTTATTTATTAGTTCTTCTTTTTTTTTTTTTTTGTTTTATTCACTCCTCAAAACTTTGTTTGCAAATTTTTTTTTTTTATTTTTCACAAACTAATCAAATTTTCATACAATTTAATTATTATTTACAGACAAATCCATGCAAACATCCAATAATTTTTATGAGAGATGTGGAGTTTGAACATCTACAGTCGCTCCTGGAATTTATGTATGCCGGTGAAGTGAACATTTCTCAAGCCGAATTACCAACATTTTTACGTACAGCTGAATCGTTACAAATACGTGGACTCACTGATTCGCAAAACAATCAGCATAGCAGCGATAAGGTTAGAAAACTAAAGAATTATTAATAATAATAATAATAGTACAATGAAAAATTTAATTTTTATGTGTATTCAAAAAATATATATATATTTATTTATAATGTAAAATTATAATATTTTATTATCAATTGAATTATTAATGAATTAATTGATGTTTGTAGCATTCAAAAACCAATAATATTCATGCATCGAACGGTCGTGATTTGATATCACCGAGTTTTGATGACGAGCGTAGTAGAAGTCCACCGGCTTCAAGTCCACCGCCATTGAAAAGGCTGTGTAAAAAAAGTGATTCACCGAAAAACTCTAGTCCAGTACCCGCCGCTACACCGTGTGCGATATCAACACCACGCACACGTCCACTCATCGAGCCACAAGTTCAGCTCGATTGTTACAAAGACCTTGATATTGTCGAGGTAAATTAAATAAACATTAATTAATTTCACGGCTGTACATCAAAATCTCTTCATCATCGTCATAATATTAATAATAATAATAATAATTATTATTATAATCGAGGACAATAACATATAGAATTATTAATAATATCAGTGATAATCATCACAATAAGATGTAATTTATTAGTAATCTACGTACAGTTTATGGGGTTGGCATTAATACCTGTTTATTATGGCAAAATAGTGCTCTATAATGAGAATGCAAAATATTTCAATTCGTTCAGCTGACAAAAAAATAAATATATGAAATTTAACGTCGCCAAATTCCATGTTGAATTGAATACATTATTAGCACAGATATATTAATAAGATATTGATTAATCCTCGATCTAAATTAATATATGAGGCTATAAGTGTAATAGCAAGGTAACGTACAAAAATTCAAAATCTGTTTTATTGTAGAATCTTCATCGGTCAAGTTGATATATTTCAACGGCAAAGTCAACCAATCGATCTTCTTCCACTCGTTACGAAATGAGAGCACTAAATTAATTTTCGAATTTTATTTTCAATAAAAGTTTAGAGAAGCGCAGTTAATCGAGTGCGTTCCTAAAAATTGGATGTTTATGTATTGTTGGTGACAGTTGGATCTTTTTGTGAATTTCGTCGAGTTAAAATTATTTTGTTAATATTATCCAGAAAATAGATAGTTCTATTTTCTCAAATCAATTGATATCGAAGTTAGTCTGTTATTGCACTCATAACCTCATATATATTCGGACAATATCACAATTATATTCAAATATATCGTACTTTATTATAATTAAAAATCATTCATTAATGGTTATCTTGGGTTATTTGTAAAATTGTTCATTTCACAAAGTTCATATGTGCAAAATATTTTTCATAATATCACTTTCATCAATTTCCCATCTCACCATAATCATACGGACTTATTGATCGATTTATTATTATATATAGTGGAATACAATGAGGTAAATTGATGATTATTTTATAGCCCAAAGTGGAATTGCCTGAATATGGCAGTGACGAAGACTATTCCCCAAAGCAGGAAGTCAACGCAATGCCCGGGGGCTTTCTCAGCTTGGATGGTGGTATGGAAGTATTGCCGACATATCCACCGGCTTATCAAGGTGATTGTTAGTTGCCTCTTTCACTTTACTTATTACAAAATATCATTGCATCATATCAATAATAAATATATATAAATAAATTATTTTAGGTAGTGGAATGGAAGGTGGAATGCCAGGTCCATCGCACGGTAATGCTGAACCAAATCAGGAGCAAGGTGAGTAATAAAATGAATTATATTATTGGTAGTGCGAGCACCATTACAAACAGCAACAACCTAGCCATTACATCACATTTGCCAAAGTAAAAAAAAAAATTAATAATCAAGTAAAAGATTAAAAAACAATAGAAAGAAAAAAATGAGAATCATGTGAGAAACGTGTGAGCGAGACGAGTGCGTAAGAATGAAATTAAGAAGGAGAAACTGAGAGAGACTGGAAGAGAGGGAGAGTGATGGAGTGCGAGAGAGGGAGAGAAAGAGAGAGAGAGAGAGAGAGAGAGAGAGAAAGAAAAGATGAAATTATGAGATTACGGTTTGAAATGGTAAGCTCGTGTGTAGCTCGGTAGGTCTTGTGGTAGGCGGTAGGAAAAAAAAAGAAAGAAAAAAAAAATGACATTTGACACTCATGGGGCAATTGCGAAAATTCCCTGTAGAAAGAGATAAATAAATGAATAGATAAATAAAAGGGAAAATAATTGACAGAGAAAAGTCCACAGAGTGCAGTTTGGCAGCTAATCAGCTGCATTGTATGAAAGCTTATGTTTGTTTTTTTTTCTTTGTATAATCTCTCTTTAATATTTTTATTGTTCAATTGAGTATTATTTGTTGTTTATTCACGTTAATAATGAAAAATGTAATTGAAAATTAACATTAACTGCTGACCCTTTTAACGTTGTATATATTTAAATATATAATTTTAGATTATTATTTAAATATCCTGTTACAATTTATTTCCACGTTCCCTCATTTGTGGATAAAATGCTTTTTTCATTGCCATTTTTTTTTATTTTTTCTTTTTGTTTTTGAAATTCATTTACATTTATATATCTGCTTGTTATATATATTCGTTTATCTATTCACATTACATATATCCTTATTTGTTTTTGTTTGACACATTGTTACACGGTGCTGCACCATCACGTCCTATAACGAGAGAATGTCCCATTATTTTTCGTTAGTTTATCATTGGAATTCTAATCATCCGCTTTTTATTTGTTTACTAATAAATATTTACATACACAAACTAAATTTTAAACAAAAATATCAAGTTAAAACAGAAGAATAAAAAGAAATAAGAAAGCAAAAAAAAAAATAAACGACACCGATCTGTTGTCAATATAAATCATTGAATTGCAATGTAAATTGATATAGGAGCCGCTGGCTCATTCAATTAAAAATTTTTTCTTATTTGCAATCAATTTTTGTGTTTTTTTTTCATCCATTTTATATTTATTATTGTTTTGTTTCACATTCAGAAAAAAAAACACCGTTGCAAATTGATTCCTCACAAAGTCTAGTACATTAACACGATCAATTTTTTGAAAAACATTCAGTAATTAAAGTGTTCAAGACCACAATGCAAACGTGTACCGTCCAGGCAGCAAAAAAAAAAAATTAAAAATAAAACATAAAAAAAATATGTCAAGGGTAGAAGCGCTAATAGGATCTTTTTGTCTCGCTGGTTGTTGCTGTCCTGTGGTGGGTTGGTTGAAAAAAAAAAAAAGAAAGAAAGAAAGAAAAGAAAAGCCATTCAAATCGTTATATTGAAAAAAAAAGTAATAAGTAATAAATTGAAAAAAAAAAAATATAAAGAATGATATTAAAAAATACATAAAATTAAAAAAAAATCGCGTGGTGGCTATTTGCTGTGGTAACGTTGCTATGCTGTGGGCTGCTACCCGGTTAGAGCAAGTTGTGTGTGTGTTGCAGCTGACCTGCGTAAACTGCACTCGCTGGACCCACGCCCCTGTCTTGTGTGCAACCGCATGTACAGTAACTTGTCCAACCTGCGGCAGCACATGCGCCTCATCCACAACCCTCAGAGTGTCACATGCCCTATATGTAGCAAGTCCTTCAAGACCAAGCTGTATCTCAAGCGTCATCTGGTCAGCTTTCACGATGTCAATCCGTCGGATCGTCAACTTCAAGAGGAAATATATCAGCACCAGCTCAAAGTTCAAGTACAGGGACAGGGGTCGTCACCGCCGCAACAGCAGCAGCAACAAGGGCATGTACAGGTTCTAAATGGTGTTGAGAATTCGTTGTCTTCGCAATGTGGCCAACAAAATCAAACACAAATTGAGAGCAATCAAACCATCCCGCCACCTTCGTTATCGCAGCATCAACAACCACAGCAGCAGCAGCAACAGCAACAAATTGGTAGTCCTGAAGACGCTGCGAGTGACGAAGGTGGCGGTGAGGGAAAGCTCAGGGCTTATCATGCTCATGTTGGTGATAGCGCTTATCCAGTTGAAGTTGTACAAATTGCTGAATCGAAAAATTTTTCCGGTGGTATGCTGCAGTACAACGCGACGTACTAAAATCACCGTATGAATGAGAAAAAAATATAACAATTCTATTTATCGTTATTATTTAAATGTCATTTTATTTTTATTATTTTTTTTTTTTTATGTATTTTCGCACAATCAGTAACTAGGGTAATGTTATCTTTACCCTTGAACGTAACTACATTCGCATCCATTTCACATGTACAATTTTCTTTCTCATCTACAAATCGCCTAGAATATGATTTGTGATATATAGAATTAGTTAGATAAAGGCGATTAGCTATTTTTATTATTTTATTTAGTGAACATTGTGATTCAATAGGAAACGTATGTTGGATATACGTTGATCGATGACTTTAGGGTAGTGTCTAAAACTACGAGATAAGGCTGATACTGTGTATTAAAATAAACAAACAAAAAAAAAAAGAGAAAAATAATACGGTCGGGAAAGACAAAGGTGAAAACGAAGAGTATAAGGCGCACGGACCACGAATGATTCAAAATTTTTTCCTCTGCGAGTGAAGAATAAATAATAGTTTAGTTTGAAAAAGAAAAATAATAAATAAATATAATGTTGCGCGCGAACAATGCGTGAATTTGGTGAACATATTGCAATTAAAAATGTAGATTGTATATAGACAAATTGTTTCGATAAAAAAAACTTGGAAATTGTTCGTGAGCCCGTGGTGAATTTGTCCAAAATGACGAGTTAAAAAAAAATGAGAAGAAGAAAAAGAAAAAAAACGAAAAAAAAAAACAAAAAAAATAATAAAACAAAAATATGTCGAGGAAGAGAAACGACTAAATAATTCGCCGTAGGTGGAGCAGCCATCCCACCTCGTACTGATAATAATTTCCGCAGCCAGATAAACTCAACACAGAATAGTAAAGAAAAAAGAAAGAAAAATAATTAAAAACTAATAATAGTAATAATGCGCAGGAAAAGTGAAAAGGAAATAAACTTGTTGTTTCATTTGATGCTATACAGTGTTACACAGACTACAGATATTTACAACAATATTATATTCTTACAGAGAATTATATTTACTTTATAATTATTGCAAGCGCGATGTGCAAATGGAAAGGAAAAAAAAAATACAAAAACAAATCCATAACATAGAAAAATCGTAACAGAAAAACATGAAAAAAAAAAAAGAAACTGTGAAAAGAGAGTAAAACAAAATAATACACAAAGAACAATGAATGAATATATTTTTCACCGAATGCACATTAACTGCAATATACAGCCAATCGACAGCTCAACAGAGTAATATTTATTATTAAACAGTTATTGAACGAAAAAACCGTGATTGCAGACAGTGCAGCAGATTGAATTAAACAATATATATTAAGGGGGCTGTGAGTCTGTGCCGATTTTTTCCATTATCTATTTATCTATTTATCTAATTCTATTCCTCTGCTTTAATTTCATCAATTGAACCAACTAATAGAAACACTATTTTATCAGTTTCACGCTTGAATTTACAAGATAAACGTGCAATAAAACCATTAATGATTTATATACTCGCCTAAATACGGTACTAACAATTGGATTTAATCAGCACAGACTCGCTCACAATTCCATAGCCATAGTACCACACAGTACAACTCAGGATTTTTTATATTATAAATATATTTTACAGATGACAATAGAATTCCATAAAAAAGTACGGCATTTGAGTAAAACTTGAAATGAATCATTTAAATTCATTGATTTTTTTCTTGCAAATTATTTAATCAATTGAATTGGATTAAATTGGAAGAGGAGGAAATCAATGGGTTTTTATTATTTATTGGTGAATCTTGAGGCCGTGCCAATCAGAATGTAAACAGGCTTTTTACCTCACATACAATCAAATTAAAATGAAAGGAAACGAAGAAAAAACAGATAACAAGCTATATAATATATTTACATACAACAATATTTTACAAAAAAAATAGTACCGGACAAACAAAAACAGAGTTTATGCAATGTCCATTTGCGAAAACTTGTTATGTTTTTGTTTTTGTTTTTTCGTTAATTTTTACAAATAATAATTCAACTGAAAAGCAAATACCCATAATTGTATACAAATAGAAACCATTCTCTTTTTTTTCTTCTTTGTTTTACATTATCTGTTATTACATTGGTAAGCAGCGATACCGCAGAACAATTTTCATTTGTAATTTCTCTCCTTTTTTAATGAAACAAATATTACAAATTGAGAAATGACATACCGACCCGATGAATAATCGTATTATTTCAATTTACAATAATTAATCGTGAAATAAAAGAAAAAAGAGAAACGGGATGCCCAGCAAAAAAGTGACAATTAGTATACCGAAATAAGATTAGATTATAAATGTTGCATATCATATTATAAATATTGTTATACATTTGCCAAGCAGTGTTTCACACACCAAGTCTCGGGCGTTTGGATCGTACCCAATTTATTAACAAACAAATGAATAAAAAAAAATAAATAAATAACAGATACAAAGCCTTTTTTTAAATGTGTGCAAATAGATTTTTAAATAAATAAGTGACTGAAATGGCCTATACAATTTTTTATTGAGCCGTGCAATCGCTGGATGAGCCACGCGATCAATGTGATCGATATTTTTTCACAGAATATATGCATCGATTATTTACAGAATATAAAATAAATAATATAATTATTATTATAAGCAGAGTTTTATGGTGACAAACATCAATCAAATACAACAATAATAATGAAGCTTTTTACGTTTACTGCGTACAAAGTTTAACCCATTCGATCCTATCGCCCGAGATCCATACAACTTAATAATTATATCAGAAGTGATACGTTACAGAATGTCTCGCATTAATGCTAGCAAAACGATCATTTAATTATGACAGGCTGAACTTCGCTGGGCATTAAACGCAAACCGGTTACCTAGTTCTATCATCAATTTTACAATTTCCATAACATTTGCTGAATATTGCGGCACACTTATCTTTCTCTCTATTCTCTATTCATTATTATCTCTTTTCTATAAACAATTGAACAGATAAATGAAAATGAATGAAATAGAAATAATACATTTGAAACAAATACAAGACAAAGAGAAAACAAACAATTTCAAGCAGCAAAAGCGAAATATAAAAATGAAAAAAAAATAAAAAAAAAAACACAAAAAACAAAGAAGGAGAAACGGCAAAATAATTCAGCGCATCAGGCGCAGCATAGTAGGAATTAAGGATTTTTCGTTTTTTTTTTTTCTTATCTATGATATAAATTATTTTATATTCGTTTTCACGCAGGCCCGAATGTTTTATTATTATTTTTTTTTATATATGAAATTAAATTAGAACGATTTTGTCGTGATCAAGTTGTTTGTTGATTTTATATGACTCGTAATGACTCGGGAATTGTTTTGTTTTTTATACCTCGAGGCTAAGACTGCGATTATTTGTACTAATTTATCGTTTTTTTTTTCTTTTTTATTATTCTCAATTGCAGTTTGCTTTATACATAACGAGAACAAAATTTTTTAACTTTTTGTATTATTGAAAAATGCAGTGCTAAATATTTTTTTTAAATGTTTCCTGCTTTATTCACAAAGCAAAAA
The DNA here is from genome assembly GCA_910591685.1 of Galerucella tenella. Classification (NCBI taxonomy): domain Eukaryota; kingdom Metazoa; phylum Arthropoda; class Insecta; order Coleoptera; family Chrysomelidae; genus Galerucella; species Galerucella tenella. Next base: position 18,960 of record CAJUYH010002790.1, read on the forward strand.
TCAATATACACGACATATAATGTATGGATTAGTATGGTATTTTTTGATTATGTGTTGTATATATGTAAATTATTATGCATTTGTATTGGCGTTAGAAGTTATTCTTGTATTCGCGCGCTATAGTAATATCGGAAGAAAAAAAAATTAATTAATAATTAATAATAATTAATTAATTAGTGAAGAAATAAAAACGTAAGCTTAGAAATGAAGAACAAAAAACACAAAAAAACTTTTTCATACTTCGAATTAAATATGTGTGTGTAATATTCTCCTTGTGTAAGCTTATTCGGACAGCGATGACAAAAATAATTTCCCTGCTCGTTTTCCGAAGAAATAATTGATAAAGAGAAAAAAATTTATTTCCCTTTTTTTTATTTTTATTGTAGGATTAATTTTTATTCGCTAATTTTTCATTTGGATTTTTTCTAGTCATTTTTGGGGAGCGTCAATGCTTTGGGTTGAGAATAAAAATAAGTATTTTGTTTTTGTGTACTTTATTGCATATCTTACCAGTATTCAGAGGGAATAAATAATTATAAATGTCGTGTTCTGTCCGGATAAGGAAAAAAGAAAACAAAAAAACGTAACGATAAGCTTAGCTTTTATTTTTCCATCTGATATCCCAACGTATGTAGTCGTGCGGAAATGAAGTATCCAACAAAACACACCTGTATTTCCTCCGTATTTATTGTTATTTTCCTCCAGTAATCCTTCATGACTTTCAAAATGATACATATAAATTTTTCCAAGTAGCATTAAGTGCAAAATCTTAGCCATTCTAGTTATTATAGAGCCGAAATGAAATGAGAGATGCACTTGGATTTTTCTGATCTGTAAATAATGAAAGCAAAAAAAAACCTGATTTAACATAAAACAATAATAAAAAAAATAAACATCAATTCCCCTGATTTTTGCTTGAAAGTTAGTCACGCTATATAATTATTAAGTATTTCCAAAAACAAAGCACGAAAAAAAAAAAAGAAAAAAATGGCAAAAAAACTCGTATTTATTCAATTATCATGGCATACCGAAGTAAAATTAATATGCATATAAGTGATCAATTGGGATAAGATTGAATTGTTCGAATCCCAATGGGACAAAAATCATAATTTCGATTTGAAACTATTATCTAAAACGTACTATTTAGATATGTAAGTTTACAATTAATACAGAATGACTGAATTGTGTACGATGTGAGTTTAAAAAAAAAAAAAAAACTTAATGTGTTTACGTATGACCATCAGACAATTTGTATATGCATTTTTACGCAAATGTTGCAACGTGAATTGTTGGAAGTAATATAAATAACAGTCGAGGCATAATTTCTGACCAGATAATTGACATGTTGAACCAGTCAGTCAATTTGTGCGGCGATAGAAAATGTTTAAGAATAAAAACAATGAAAAATTGTGGAGTAACGCGAAATTCACGTGATGATTTTTGGAAATGAATGAAGACTGTAGATTTCGAGTTTACTTTTGGACTAAGATAAAGAAAAGAGAAAAAAAAAATGATACGATTTGACGTGGTAGCGGGGGAGGCAAAAAAGTTTATTCGTTTGTTACAAAAAAAAAATGATGAAAAATAAAAAAAAGACAAAAAGGGAGTTCGAAATTAAATTGTGATATTAGCGGTGCCACGAAAAAAAAAAAGGAAAAAGAAAAAAATACAGTTGAATTGAGTATAAGCAGCAAACAAAATGTATTCCGGACTACTTTCTATTATGGATAAAATGAGATAGAAAAATAAAACGTTTTTTGGTTTAATGTCAAATTATCTGAACAGAATGAGCTTACATCAAAACCACAATATAAAACTGATAACAATTATTGAAAAAACAACAATTGATAAATATAAAGCAGAAAATAAAATTCATTAGAATAAAAATAAAAACCCATTGATGGAATAATTACAGAATCAGTGCAATAAGATTTCCATTGCGCTTCTTGGATGGAAACAAAATAAAATAAATTGAAATAAACATTAAAACTCCAAGTGTCGCAAGGGGGGTCATTCGATCACAATAGCTCTTTGCTAATTGAAGAAACAAACAAACAAACAAACAAAAAATAATTATTATCGGTATAATATTATGTATTTTACACTTGTCGAAGTGATAATCTTAACGAGCGTCTAGTGATTAGCAACATTTATTCCTAAGTGATATAATTGTAGCAATTGAATTTGTATCCTTTTTCAAGGGCTTTTATGTCACCGTCAAATCAATTTTTTATGTTGTTTGCAAACACAAATTAATTCTCTCTGCATTCATCAATAATTAATTCATAATAAATTATTTATCATTTTTTCATTTTATCCCTAAAACATAATTACAATAAAAAAATCAATAATCAAATTATAATAAATTGATATTAATTAATATTAATAATTGTTTTATTTTAATTTAAATATAAGGCAATCACGCGAGTACTTAAATTTAAAATAGTGATTGAGATAGATTATTATAAAATAAAGGAATATGATTAATTTATTGATGATAACAGAGAGTATATGTTTTTTTATTTGTCTATTTGTCTATTAATTTGAATTGATACGTCCAATACTCTATTTCTTGATGGACCGATAACATATGAAATATAATTCTTCATTGTCCAGCAATAAGAAATAGCATAAATAAATAAAAAAAAATCAATTGAGCATATTTACCATAATACACAACATAATTGATTAGACACAAATAAATCTGTAATCGAATGTGTTTCTCATTGACGTATTTAATCGTCGCTTATTATTTTTATTCAATCAATTGGGTTAAATATCACGCACCCGAGCAATCAAATGTAAAATAAAAACAAAAAAAAAATGAAAAAGAGAAATTGAATAGAAACAAACAAAAATATCATCAACATCAATAAGAATACACATATACAACATTTAATTCGTCACAATCATCGACAAAACAACAATAAATAAAATGAAAACCGTGCAAAATAATAAAAGTGTAATAGACATTTATCAAAAAAGAAAAAAAAAAGAAATAAATAAAAAATTAAAATGAATGGCAAATCTTCTACGTTGCACAATTGGCAACGCAGACAAAATTTATGGGCATGTGTGGTATTTCGAATAATCATAATGCAATAGTAATGTTCCTATATACAATTTAATTTTGTTTTATATAGCTAAACATTTCCAATAATAAACAAACACCTTTTTGTCCGCTATATTGTGTGTAATTGTGAAAAAAAAAAGAAAAAAACTTATTCTCACATGATTATCTCTCTTTCTATAAATGTTTCTCTCTTCTGTGCTTCATATTTATTTTTTTGTTTTTTTACTATCACCATCAACATCATCATCATCATCATCATCATCATCATCGTCACCATCATTTTTTCACTAATTCTATTAATATAACTATAAATATATATATATATTCATTCAATTTAAATAGACTGTAAGAGGTATATTAAAGAGAAAAAAATTGCACCATCCACTGTAGCATATTATGTAAATGTAATCAGGATATTTGTTTATGAAAACGTATAGTGAGTGAGGGCGCAGTGGATGTATGGACAGGCGGTTGAGGGGTGTTGATAGAACGGGGGGAACCCACAAATATATATATATATATATACACATTTATTGGATCAATGCAGAAACAGGCGCATCGAGAGTGCAAACGAGACAACAGTTCATTTTACGTTGGCGACACAATAACCATCGCAACGTCTAGGGGTCATGAAAGAGACAGAGTGCGAGAGACGAATAGAGAGCAATATGGGAGGAAGTATTGAGGGTAAACACAGGACTGTGGACCAAAGCAATATTGGATATCAATGCGAATATACAGAGAGTGCAAAAGAGATAGAGAGCTTTTTGTATCACCCGTTATATTGGATATAACGGATGCACAAACTTGCTTATTCATATAATAAAAAAAGAAAGGAAGAGATGGATAGATAGAGTAAATGGGAAAAAAAAAAAAAATTGTATGACACTGCCTCATTGTCCTCACAATTTTTGTCATTTTATATTTTTGAGTTTAGGTTATGTGTCCTTTGATATTTTTATTTATCCATTTTGTTTATAAAAATCACATGAGTGAATAGATTGGATTATTTAATGGGGTGACAAATTTATTTATTTATTTTTTTTTTCTTTAATATCTCTCTGTGTATGTGGAGGAAGGTATATGAATGTGTGAAATTGGATTTTTTCTCCGTTGATATGGACCGGGTGATTTAACTGATTTTTATGGTAATTAGTTTGCACGTGTGTGTTTGTATAAATGAATATATAGATTTATTTATTTCATTTATTATATTATTGAGCATATTACATGATTGAGCATTAGCAAATTGGTGTGCTTTCAAATATATTAGATTCGTTTTGTATACTGGCAATTTGCAGCGTTTTATCGGTGAATATACATTTGAATGGATGAAATAGAAGAGGAGTGACCAAATGGAAATAAAAAAAAAATCTAAAATAAATCGTAAAAAATTGATGAAAAAAAAAAAGAGAAAAAAAAGACAATAAAACGCATATTACTCAAACAAACAGGCACAAACACGAATACAAAATCATATAAATTCATATTTGCAATTTGTATGATTGTTTTTTATTTTTATTCGTTCGTTTCCATTCAAATAATCCCCATAAAAAGGACAAATACAAAATTGTATATCTATGTACATTTGAAATTGTTCGTGACAGCTGTTTCATACCATAGTCTCGGAAAACAATAAAATTATTAATAAAGCCAGGAATGAAATCTATATCACATTTATAATATACACATAGATATATATATATATATATAGATAGATAGCGAAAAAGACGGAACAAAAGACTGTAAGAATAAAAGGAATTGTATAAGTACATTATTGTAACGTGATATGTAGGTGAAAGAGAGGTTGGAAAATTTGAATAGTACCGCGGTTCATCCTTCATATTGAAAAGTGGCGACGCCATACGGCTGGCACCAACATTCACTTATTAGCATTAACTTGAAACCACATCGTATAAATATAAAATGAAATGCTTTGTTACGAACTTCTGTTCAATAGCGAAATTCCACTGTCAATAATGTTTCTGCATTAATTAGCTCGTTGCTAATTGAATATCATTTTCATTGTGTCCATTGACGAGCTCATACACAATGTGCCGGAGAATCGATGGGTAATTTTTAATTTTAATTTAACATAATTATTTCATACTATATGCACTTATATAAATTTCAATTATATGTGCTAGTTGCAGATAAAGTTGATTTGTTTAAGTATATTCCAGGTATTTACCAGTACAATCATATATTTCGTAACAATGTGATGAATATGAAACTGAAATTTATCTGTATATATATAGGTTATGTCAATTGCAATAAATTTCAGATCGCACACACTCAATGCAATGTCTACAGACAGACAAATTTTTCCTTTTTATATTCATGACAAAGGAAATGTCGATAAAGCGATAGCAATAAAGTACATATATTTATAACAAGCTTTGTTTTATCGTTAAATTTTTGGTGCAAAAGAAAATTGATCTGTGAACCCGCGGGGCATTTTTATGTCAAACTGAGAAACATTTACTCTTTGTCTTGCTTCACCTTTATCTTGGATTCTCACTCGCTCTTGCTATTTTGCCCAACCACATCTACATTCAAGGTGACAATAGCTTAATATTTTCCCCCAAAGGGAAGATTAAAGATAATTTTCTTGTGTCTTATCGTTTCGAAAAACCGCAGACTAAATTGTCTCATACACATAATGATATTATTGCGAGGGGTGAAATGAAATAGCAATCAAATTCATTTTATTAACTTTATATCAGTGAATTATTCCGTCTAGTGAACTCTCATTACATCATCATATATATTTGTGTTTATTTAATATTATATACAAAAGATGTTTAAAAAAAAAAAAAAATAACAAATAAATTTGAATAACTTTTCTTATTAATCCGGAATTAATAGATGTATTTTTTTTTTTTTTTTGCAACTATTGAAGAAGGAATAGAGAGTATAAATGGGGTAAAGAATGCGACGACTCGGAGTCTGGAACTTGTTCCAACGATGAATTTTATGGAATTACTCTCTTGTCGAAGCTACTCGACATAATAAAATAATTGAAATGGTTCAAAGCTCTGATGATTCACTTCTATAAAATTTATACATTTGTGCCAAGAATATAAATCATCCACAGACTATAAAGTATGAGAAAAAAAAGAAGCGACATTGTGTATACTATTCCTATATACAGGAAGGAAATTGCGAGAAGAGTCAAAAGTTTTCTTGGCAAACAATTGTGGAGTTTAAAATATTTTCTACAAACAGACAAAAATAGATATATATAGTTCTGACACCATGTATATACTTACACACAAGTCACTGAGATTTATTTCCTTGGCATCTGAAAGATTCTTGGAGTGTGAAAAAGATGATGTTTTTCATGTTACACCACACAATGACATAAACTTTCGTCTGTTAGATATCATTCTGTCAGCAAAATCGGAAATAAACATCAATGATAGTGATTACTATTTATTGAAGATTGGTAAATATTTTTATTCCATTGTTTGTGTTTTAATAATAAATCACTTTAAAAGATTGGCATTTATTGAATTTTACAATTTTCATTTTTATCACGAAATATTTTTGTGTTTGGTAGGTGGTCGATGGTAGACGGTAAATCGTTCGAATGTTCACCAGACATTCCAAATACGACAATGTATTTTTTTTTTCTATTTTTTCTATCAAGAAATAAGTTTGCATTGATGCGTAAAAATGAATATGAATCGCTCAGGAAGTCGTACATAGAAAATGCGCAGAGGAAAAGTATTTTATATTCTCCTTTTATAATACAAATTTCATTTTCAAATATTTCATGAATTTCTGTCGTTTTCCTTTATTTTTTTTATTTTTTTTTTTACTTATACAGTTATCTCAGTAGCATGCCTTGATCGCTTATATAATTATTCGACCATGTAAAATTTCAACTCGATAGTTTATATATTGGATTTAAATCCAGTGGGGTTTGACAACGGAAAAATAATGAGCAAAGTTGAATCGCATAGATGTATACCAAGCGTATATATAAATATATATTATATAAAGTTTGTTCCATTGTTGACTTTCCATGATGTTCATTTCAGCCTTGGGGAAAGTTCACGAAAAATAATCGTTAACTCATTTTAAAAATTTTGTTTTTATTTGAAATTGAATCTTCACTCAAGTTTTCCTCACTCGATGTCAATTGTTTTTCCATTTAAAATTCACCACAACGAGAACAAAACCTAAAAAAGAAAAACACAGAAACAAAGTTTGATACGGTATAAAAAATAAATTTATTGCGGAAAACAGTAACTGTAGTTATAAACAATTCATAAATTCTTATACTATTACGAATATTCGCCCAATTGTAATTGAGTTTTCTTCTCTATTTCTTCATCCTCGCTGACTTTGCAAGAACTTTATGATGGTCTTTCGATCCCTTACTTTTACCACATGACATCTACAATTGTGAGAAATACACAAAAAAAAAATGAAAAATTCAAACGCAGTGATACTGTACAAATGAAAAATTAACGAATAATCTACTGGCAAAATGGAAATAATAATATAGCGAAGAATATTTGAAGAAATCTGGTCGATGGCAAGTGCCAAGTTAATTTACGCTATGAGCGAGAGAGAAAAGAAAATGAGATAGTCCATTAAAATTGATCACTATCGAAAACCACATGAATTTGATTTTATCTTTATTGCTAACAGATAAATTCTTATGGAAGTGGCACAATAAAAATAAAAGAAAGAAAGCGGTAAAAATCCTAGCATGACAATGCCAAGTATACCCATCATCACGGAGATGTTGTAGGTATTCTACCCTGACCATAACGGTCCTGTGCAAACAGTAAATAATTGGAAAGAAGTGAGAGAAACACACGCACGGGATGATGTGAAAGTGGATACCAAAAAGCGCATTGAATACAAACGAGTATTTATACCGCATATAAATGTCCATTTCACATTGATTGACATTAGTATATATATATATATACAGCAACTCAATAGATTTTTTGTGTTTCAATCTGGAGCTCTTGATCCCTTAATCCAATGCAAATGTGTCTCGTCCCTTTGTTTGAATACAAAAGGAAAAAAAAAGAACCTCTTGATGAATTCACTTGTTCAGTGTGACATAGAGAAGTATTGTTGATTATTTGTTTAATGAATTCTATTGATATGTCCAGTTGAATTCGTTGAAACAAAATTATTTACGTGAATTGAATTGATCGTGAAATGCCGGAGAAAGTGATGATAGACTTGATGAAAAGATCCCGGTGCATATTTGTGACATTTCTTTGTGAATATGCGCAATGGCCTTGATGACATTTGTTGTCGGATAATCCCACATGTTGGTTGGTGACAGGAGACACAGAATGATAAAGAATATGCGTGTGAAGTATCTCACGTTTAAAACATTACCACAAATCCCGAAAGCTGCTCTCTATTTTTATTTTTAGAATGAAATATCTAAGGAGGGGCAAAACGAAAAATATAAGAGAAAGACTTTGGTGAAAAAAAAAAAAGAAAAGATAAATTCAACTTCATCTTTTATTTTCAATGTGAAAACATAAAGCAGATGATTGTAAATCAAAGAATTTGAGCTTTAAATACAATTGTCGACGTAATAATGTGCGTAGAAGAAGATATTCATAGTGAAAACTAAAAAAGAATAGATTAATAAAGAGAGCAAAGTGAAATTGACATGAAATAGTGAAAATGAAATGAAACAATTGAATAATATATGTAAATTTGTACATAAATGAGTTGACGATTTAATTTTTATTGTTGACAATAGAGAATAAAACGAATGAACTCGTTAATAGACAATGTGGCACGCGGGTTATTCGTGACTGAGAGAGAAAGGTCTCATGGGATCGTAAAAGCAAAACATTCTCATCTCTTTCTTTCTCATTCGCTGAGTTTCTGTTTATTTTAGACGCTCAATTGGATGAAGCATTTGCATTGCGATTTAAACCCATCCAAAATCTCATTTGACTTGATAAAATTGTTTAAAATACAAATTGGCAACGTTACAAGCATGGTTAATCAGACAACAAATATATACGTGTATATTATGTAACAAAAGAGACAACAAAGAATGACTGATTGGAAGATATACTGTGGTAAATTGACATGGTGAAAAAAAAAAAAAAAAAAAAAAAAAATAGAAAGAAAAATAAATGAATGAAGATTTGTCGTAAATTTTTTTTATGTTGAAACACAAAAGCTAACGAGATGGAGGACATCCGATTTAAGAATGAAATAGTGAAAGATAGCAATAGAAAATTGTGAGAGAGGCGAGTAGACAAGACAAGAGCTTTTGATCAAGACATGCTTCGAGACTTTCAATCGTCCTTCGTCTCATTGGGTGCTTCTTAATTATATACTGTTTGTCTCATTCTTCCTCTCCATTTTCTCTCTCTCCGATGTTGTTTCATTACCATTAAATAGAATCTTGTTGTTTAATTAAAACCATACTGAAGGTCACACTTTGAATTTTATATATATTTATATTCATATATATATTTTTTTTCCATGCATACTGCTCATTTATATTTCTTCATCGATCTTTGTATTTTCTCATTTTCATTCAGACTATTATATTCACTCGTAAATCTGTTGTATAACTACTTGTATAATGTTAACAATGTTTTGTTTTTATTTATGGATAAGATACATAGTTTAAATATATAATGCTCTTGGCTCTCTTATACATGACGAAGTTTAGATGGGTTTTGCTTTAAAAGTTTTTATTACTTTAAATGAAAGGATCATATCAGCAAATCCATGATATCGTATATTACAATACACTTTATTTTACTCGTTTTCATCTACATAAATTTACTTTTCATGATATCATATAAAAGGAATAAATAAAAATTTTAATGGAGACTAGTGTGCGATGAACAATTGTACAATATGCAATAATATAAATAATATAAAAATTTTAAACGTAGTCAAGTGAACAGCCATTACAATTATTCGTTTATTATTACTATATAAGACAAGAGCTTCTTCATTTGATATGATTTGATTCAATTTTCTTCCGGTTTCTCATCTTTCACGCTATATCTCTCTCTCTCTCTCTCTCTCTCCCTATCTGTCTCCTTCAATATATATATATATATATATCGGTGGCGCTCATTGCGCAATTGATTTGGCTCTTTATCGTTTATGTATTGTCGATAGACGGGTAACTTGGTGAATTCATTTTCAATAGTTGAGAGACGACTGCAGCGACAGAGTTTGAACGTTTGCCAGTATCCTAAAGCATCCGATATGATTATACTAAATTTCAATTTAAATCAATTGCAGTTTGATAACTAACTTTTATCGGCCGCAGCTCCTACTAATAACCGCAAAATGTCAATTTATTTATTTATTTATTTTTTTCATTTCCCCTCACAAAATCCATTTGATTTAATTCAATATTGAATATCAAATTTTGAACATTATGCTAATCTAATTCGATTAAGTTCCAGTCATTTAATTGTGATTGACATTGGGTAAATGCAAATTGTATAATAATTCCAACAATTTTACTCTATAATTTATTTAAATGGGGAAAAAAGTTTATTCTCTCTCTTTTTTCTTTTTTTTGTATGTTTTCTCTCTTTGCTTTTGATGAAGACAAGATAAATTCGTTTAAATTATTTCAAAATAAATATGAGACAATTAAATACTTCAGAAAGTATTAATGATATCACGTTCATCGTTTGGGTTCTCACTAAATTTTCAATTTTTCAAGAGCCCATATTAATGCAAACATTTTATCAAAGGCTATTCATGACCTCTCGTATCATCCAAACAAAACTTTTCCACTCAATGGGAAAATAATATTCGATTGCAAAATACGTCTCATACTTCTACGCCATTTCATCTTATGATAGACAGTAAGAGATTGCCTTCATCTTGCCCAACTTTATGTTCTTCCTTTTTTTATTTACTTGGTTCTCGCTCTCTCTCTCTTTCTCTTCATAATAATGAAATGGTGAAAGCACTCGATAAATATATTGCAGTGTCAATGGCGTCTTGAGACTATTTATTTTCCATCTATAATTCACGGTATTGTATCAGGATTGAATATACTCTACTAGCACTTTATCAAACACAAATCAATATCAATTACGTTACTTATATCTTATAGTTAATGTGGGATATAGTGTTTCGGGTTAAAATGATCATTACATTTTCTTGTGTGTAACCCAAGAAGCCATTACCATTTGTTTAGGTAGATAATATGATGGTCCGCATGTCTTACAGACTGTCATCAGGAAAAGAAAAATATAACGGCATAACAATGGAAAAAGGACAATTATGTTATGTTATATAAAGATTATATTATATTTGGACAATTCTACTATTTATTTTGTTTGGTTTTGTTTTATTTTTGTGTTTGGTTTGTTAGGGCGACGGGTGCGTCGAGGCAGGCCACGACTTGGCACCAGGGGCGGACGACACTTGGCCTCAATTCACGGCAATTCACCATCGAGAAATGATTGGTTACCAGGCCCTTTGGATATGAGCACAACGCCACCAACAATGCCAGCATTTCGTGGATTTGAGGAGTCATCCGCGGATGGTGTGGTAAGTAAATCACAAAAGTATTCTCACTAAATATATTTTTTCAGATGTAAATGTAAATGAAGGGAATTGGAGCCATTCGAGTGCTCTCGTGGGAGCATAAAATTGTTGGAGGTTGAATATTGGGGATACAACAAATAAAAGTATGATTGGAAAATTTTCCTTTTTTTTTTTCGTAATTAATAATTATAAATTGTGGAGGCAATTTAGCTAAGTGTTGTATTGTTTTTTATCATTGAAATTACAGTTTTCACTTGAAATTGTAACATTGGTACATTGGTGAAATGTTGAGGTTGTACATTTCTGCTAAATTTGTATATGAAAAATATAGTTTCTAGTTTTACTGACGTTGTAATTTAGGTAAAAATATGAAATATAAATAGCATGATATTTTGGTTTTTTCATCAGGATGGAAAGTGAAATTGTTTGGAATTTTTCTTGGGAAAATTGTGTAGATCAAATGAATGAATAGTCAGTGATGCGTATTGATGATTTACATGCATGTGAAGTCAAAGGTGAAATGAAAAGGAAAGCGGTAAAAAAATGAGAAAAAAGTTTGGAAGAATAAGAAAAAAAAGCGAAAATTGTTAGAGGTTTGAGAAACAGAAAAGAAGAAGAAAAAATAGGGAGCAATGTTGGCATTTGTAAAAGAGGAATACACTCTTTCATCAGAAGCTTTGGAACGTGTGCACGTGGGGGAACGCTATTATATGGCTTGAGAAAAAAATCCCAGGGGAAACATCAACGTGCTCGTCGTCGCACGATCCAAATCGTTCCTCCATCTCTCTGTAAACTCGTCTTCTGTATCACTCTTTTCCGGTCCGTTCCGTTTCCTTTTTTTTTTTTTTTTTTTTTTTTTTTTTTTCGTCTCCTTTATTATTTTTCTCTTCTCTTTGCACTTCTATTTGTGTTCTTTGGACAAAAAAGATCTTCAGGCCTTTTGCACTCACGATTTCACCACACTCTATGAAAGCTATTGTGTTTTAATTTTTCATTTTATCTTTATATTTATTTTTCATTCTACTTGATGCAATTGTTTTCACAGGTATTGAACATAAAAAAACACTCTGACATTATGTGTATTGATGTTGATAATGTTTATTTACAATTTTATAATGGTACTAATGCAATTTTTATGATTTTTTTCTTTTCGTTTTCACCCCAGTCTTTGCTACTCTGATTCCAATATAAAATGCTCCATAGAGACATGGGCGGACGTGACTAATATTTTTTTTTTTTGAGTGTGTGTTTAAATGCGAAATTTTTTTTCCCGCTTATGGGCCTATCCGTTCTTTTTTCTCTTTTATTTTTTTTTTTTGCTCATTTTTGTTGGTGACATGAAACCCAACACAAAAGTGAATTGTGTAAATGCGTAGACATTCTCACGTGCTCTATCAAAATATGCGAATGCACCTGACACGACTCGGGTGCTGTTTCATCGTTCAACCTCGGTCGCTTTTCCACTGTATATATCCGTAAAAGCACACCAAGGACTTCTATACATTAAATACAACAATTCGTCCCATTGTTGTTTTAAAACCATCATATTGAGTAGCTTTCATTTTTTACAGTATTCCCTCTCCCATTGTCTCTTTCATTTCTCGAATCCCATTTTATATTTTTCACAGTTGTAAAAATGTCACGACAATTACAAAATATTGCCACTAACGAAATCGTTATTTCAATTTTTATTTGTATTACTTTGCTTTTACAACGATTTTTGAAAACATACCGAACACGAAACCCATCACATCCCCGTTCCTCAGTACAATTTAAAAACGAAACATTCAACTGGTTTTAATTAATATTACCGCAACAACTGTACATTTTTCGTATTTAAAATAGAACAAAGATAATAATACAATATATTTTCTCTGTAACTAATTGAAGGATACAGTTTTCATTCGGGTTAAAATTATTTCCACGGGATGTCTAAAGAATTTATCATTTGAATGCTCATTATTACTACTTTCAACATTTTCGGGCGTTGAATTGATGAAAGGACCAGAGATTTTACACCTCAATCTCCTTTTTTTTACCCTCAATTCATCATATTTTTTTTTTCCTCTCTACAATACTTCCATCTATCCATCCGTCCAGTGAGCTCAAATTGAGATTACCATTTGGATCATCAATCTGTAAATGGCCACACGTAGTCCAAATAAAACAAAAGGAATGGAAAAGAAAAAATCCTCAAGCCTCTTCTATAATACTGATGTAGTTTCACATCAATTCTTGTTTATTTATTATTCTAATCATAAAGTTATTCACTCGCTAATAATACTTTTTGATTAATTATTTGTCAAACTATTATAATTAATATCAATATTTGTTAATCATTAATGTGAAAAACTAAACTGCTGCAACGTTCGTTTTCTATTAGAGTGGTTGGATAAAAATTTTTATTTATTTTTTGCTCTTACCCTCCCAAATCTTTTGATATGATGTAATAAAAATTCCTCAAAAAAATTGCGCACTCTTGAATAATTCTAAGAGGTCGCCTTTTTTCTTGTTTCTCATTTGGTTAACATGGGAAAATTTTGTTGTTTATTCAAATTGAAATTACAGGTGATAAACTCAATTTTTTTTCAAATGACCGTAATATATTCTTGAAGCTTAATTATTATCACAATTAGAAAATTTCGTACTGCGGGGAAATATAAGAACAAAACGACCGAGATTAAGATCGAGTTTGGAGCATTCGAAAGGATTTATTGAGACTTGAATCTGATTAAATTTTGGGGTCAATCGATCGATTGGCTCAAAAGTTATTCAAGAAATAGAACATGAAAAAAATCGATTTTTTTAAGTTTTTGTGAAATAACTTTTGAAATATTATAGCTACCGAGTTTTAACACCTACCAAAAATATTACGCTTGAAAAAATGCGTCGATTGCCGTAAATCCGACGAAAATATCGATCGTTTCATTTGAAAATTATCGCTGTTTGAAAATATCCGAAAATCGCGTAACTTAAAAATTTTTGAGATACCGATTTTTAACTTTACATAAAATTTTTGCACTTAAAAATGTTATATTCCAGAATTTAGATTTTTGAAATTGAAGAATTAAAATATCGACAAGCTCAAAGAGCTATAAAAATAATACTTAAGGTTTAAAAAGCGCAAAAATAGCGGGAAGTTTCAGGGTTGGCCCATAAAGTCAACCGATTAGCAGATATATTTTTTTTTTTTTGGTTTCTGTTTGATTTTTCAATTTTAACTATTGAAAGTGGTTGTCAATGCAATTTACAATATTCCTGTGATGTGTCATACGATAGATAGTGACTCCACTCATGTCATTGGTTCGATAGTGGATGATGCATATAATCTAGTGTGATTATTAATTGCTTGGGAAGGTTAACAAGCGATTATCTCGTTCTTGCCCTGGAGCCCATTTACTGCATGCCCTTGTTGCACATTCGGAATTGTTGACCATCGATTTACTGGTTGACTATATCACATGTGTCATCTGCAATACGCTTGCAAATATTCACAAAATAATTCAATTTCATGAATAAAATATCAATTTATACCTAAAATGGTTGTTGAGCGTACGGGCAAGTATTGTTTATCATTGAAAATGCATTTTTTCAAATATTTTTCATAGCGTGAAAAATTCTATTGACTTTCTTATTCTATTGAATTATCAAAATGGTGGAATTAATTGTACGTACATTGATGTGGTTCGAGTCACATGTTTGCCACATATTTTATCTATCACAATTTTTCGTTTAAAAGTGAATTTTTATTTTAATTCACACTGAAGATTAATATAATTGAATGCTTTAAAGAGAGCTGCCGATCGATTCGCCACCAATGATTTTCCAATTGCTCTGTGCTTATGGGGAATATTTGTTAGTTAACTACAAATAAATGTGAAATTTCACTCGGAAATTTCATAGTGACATGAAATTAGTTGAATATATTAACGGCTAATAGAAATCGTGGATTGAATATTACGATAAGGCAGATAACTTTGTCAATTGTAATATTTACTTTTTAAATTTGATTTGAATTGATAATGATATTTTTTTGCGCTTTAAAATCAATTTGCAATTATCAGAATATTCATTTGAACGTTGTAGCAGAGACCAATGAATTCACATGTGGGGTAAATGTTAGTTGCACAACCACAAATAAATATCAAATTTGTAGATATTAACGATATTAACGGCCAATCAAGATGGCGGAATAACAACAGCAATGGTAATAACTTCATTATTCAACTACTAATGAAAATTTGGTATAATTAAAAAATTAATTACATTTTTTGTTGATCACGTTCTAATGTGAAATTTCAATATGGAAATATTAGTTTTGAGGTGGAAAAAAAAATTTTTTTTCCTCCTTTTCGTCTTGCATCTTTTTCTTCTCCTCCACTTTTCATTTTTTTTTTATTTAAACGGTCTCGTGAAATGTAGGTCAAAAAGGTTAAATTCAAGTGGGTCTACTTGCCCTCTTAATTTAATCGATTGACCGTCTAATTCCCCACCCAAATCCCGTTCGCACATTCTTCCACATTGACATCCTGTACCAACCAACCTTCTGTGAAATTAAAAATATCCCGATCGACATATACATAAATAAAGGATAGAACAAAAAAAATTATCTCACCAGCGTTTTTGACAATGCAGTTAATGAAAAATATAATTTCCATGTATAACCTGGACGATTGCTGCGATGATTGATACGAGAGTAATAGACAAAAGTTGTGCAATGTGTTTCCATCAACCATTGTATCATTTATGTTTTTTTTTTTTTGACAACTACAATAGACAGAGTTTATTTCTATTCAAATATTTCGCAGCCTTTTATTTCTTATTCGTATACATGTATTGGTACAGCGGAAACAATGAGTGTAATACTTCAAAACTATAGAGTGCAAAACTGAACAAAAAAGAAAACTTGCAGGGAGAAATGGAAAATGAGGAAAATATTTGTACAGATTTGTGTATACAAATTACTGGCGTAAATCGTTACAATGCGTAAATTGACCAACATTCTCGAGTTTTAAAGTATAACTTAAATTATTGCAACACAATAAATGGTTTTTCACTTTGGTCATGTAGTTTCTTATCGCTTAAAGAGATTTATTATTGGTGAAAATAAAAGCCGGACAACGGTGCATTTCGGTCCGATATTTTCCCCATTGAATATTTCGTTTTTTACAAAGTGAACCGTTGTGATTTCCACAAATGAAAGAGGGAAAGAGAGTAAGAGCAATGGCACAGGGGCGTTCTATTCAGTTGCCGTAATGTTCAATCGAGACAAGGACGTAATTGATCTCTTGGAAACTTCGAGCTCGAGATATATTCGACGGAGGTGGATGAAACATGACATTGGCGCACACTGACACATTCTAGGGATTCATCCAATGGGCGGCGGATAGCTAATGCAGTTAAATGATGTATTCATGTTGATACATTATCGCCATTATATATGTATAAGAAAAGGAAATTGAAGGTGAACGGGAGATTATGTTACATATCGCCATAATTTTGTATTAAATAATTTTAATTTGTTGTAGGTGCACTTGGGCGAAGGTATTGCAGTGTGTGAAGAACAATTGAGAGCTGTTAAATGGAGTGACTATCGGAAACTTACACGTGGGCTTGCTGCAATATTATTCAGCCCTACTGAATTGGCAACGTGCTCTGTAACTGGCCAGAGATGGAGTCGAGCTGGTACTGCTACCGAGAGGCCAGTGAAACCTGCATTGGATCGCGCGAAAGTACAGGCCATTATATGTAAGCATAATTCAATTAAAAATCATCAATTTCAATTATGTCCATTCAAATAATTATTATCAATATGAAATATTTCACAAATTTAACTGATTTGTACTTTATGAATTATTAATTACTGTCATTTCTAATTCATCAGTTTTCAGGATTAATTTATCACTAAATCAAATCATTCAATTCTTTTCCGGTATAATTATGGTGATTTTCCAGATCTCGGAAACTATTGCCAATTTAATTAAACTGTGAGTACATATCTGATATAAATCGCAGATTTACTGTTCGATTTAGATGAAATTTGAGCGATTTCTTATCGTAATTTTAAAAATATTACGTTCAAGCTTTCACTTTTTTACTATATTCTAATAAATGAACGTTTGGGGCTTGTAGATATTAAAAGTATAAGTTAGTTAACGCGAAATCGCAATTGCAAAAACATAAAAAAAAAGCCAACCATAAAAGTAACCGAGTATTTTTCTTCGATTAATATTGGTTCGTCCATCATCAGATGTACATTTCATTCACCGTAAACTTCGAATAGATATAAATGGCTTTGCCATCAATCTACCAATAGATATAAAAAAAAAACATATTGGTGATCAATCACTTACGCGTCCATCGAATATGAAATGTACAGTGGACGGTCACACTCTTTAATGGATAATTGTGACCTCGGTAAATGTGAAGTATGAACAACTTTTGAGGAGTAATCCGGTTACTATCTGATAAAGAGCAAACATAAATGTGTGCAATCCCATTATACAAAGGGTACTATTTGGTATCGCACTATCTGCTCGTGTTCGTGAGGTGAGATACAAGCAACACCACTACTGCTTCTAGTACTACTGGCACTACTAAATTTAACCTGAAATTCAAA